>JXCR01026652.1:0-41706 GCA_002079205.1 Phalaenopsis hybrid cultivar
CGGGCCGAGTCAGCAGCTACGTGGACGGCGGTGTCCAACCAGAGCGCGCCACGCATGCCTTCAGAGCTGCCTAGGATCTAGTCAGCACACGTGGTTTAAATAGATAAATAGGGTTTTCTTATTTATTTAAATACCCTTAACTTAAAAAATTCATAACTTTGTGTAGAAAAATCACAAAAATAAAATAAAAATATCCACTTGCTCACTGAACAAAGGAGAACAATGTGTGACAAATTTCAAGTCCATTTGATGCATATTTTATTTTTAATTAATTAAGCACTGTTTGGGATCATTTGATTCTCCATGCATAATGGCATATTACCTTGGCTTAGAATTTTGGCATGTTGTAGCCTCTGTTAGGGGAAGTATTCTCTGATTTTTCCAAAGTCAGAGGAGGTTCCTATATAAAGACCGATATTTTTCAAGTTATTTCACATTATTTCTTTAAAATAATCATGGAAATTAGCATATTGATTATTAAATCCTAATAAAATTTTGAAAGGTCCACCATAACTAGAGAAACCTTTGGAAATAATTTCATGGGTCAAGTTATTTAAAATATCCTTAAATTTTACAAATACTAAATCACTAAGATAATTAATTTTGAAAAATTTAAACATTTATTCATGGTTCAAGTCATTTAAAATGCCCTTAAATTTTACAAATACTAAATCACTAAGATAATTAATTTTGGAAAATTTAAACATTTAATTAAAATGCACTTAAATTTTACAAACACTAAATCACTAAGATAATTAATTTTGGAAAATATAAACATTTAAATGACGTAATTTTTAATCTCCACTGTGATTTATGATCCAGAGAACTCATCATAAAATTTTCAAAATATTTTGAGTTCATTTAGCACCTTAAGTTGATTTTTAAAGATAAATACCACTTTGACACTTAAATGATTTTTAAAAATCAAAATATAACTAAAAAAATTATGAAACTTAGTTTTTTGAGTTCGCACTTAAATAATTTTTAAAAATCAAAATATAACTGAAAAAATTATGAAACTTAGTTTTTTGAGTTATCTGTGATCAGGGGTATTTTCTAAAAATAAAATGATTTTTAAAATAAAAACTTGATTTTTAGCCTATTCTAAATATTTAAATAATTAAAAATTCATAAAAAATAATAAAAATAACAAAACTTATGAAAATGTTCTAAATTGCTTCATAATTACTTAGTAATAATTAGAATATTTTTTTGATTCTCTAAATAAAGATATTTAGATTCAAAGTTTAAGAATAATTTTTAATAGGCTAAAAATGAGTTTTTTTTACTAAAATAATTCCAATAAATCAAAGAAAAATAAAAAAAATATATAAAATTTGCTCCTCTAGGTTCTCTAACCTTAGAGAAATTTTTCAAAAATACAAAACCTAATTTTCACCATTTAAAATATTTTATTTTTATTAAATAACCCAGAATTTGAAATAATTCTAATAAACCACAGAGAATTCAAAAAATTATGAAATTTGATCGAAAGGCTTCTTTAGTCTAGGTCTACCTCCAATAAAAATTTCAAGAGATTAGATTTTACCATGGTCAAGTTAGGAATTTTCTTTGAAAAATCCTATTTTTGCATGAAAATAATTACATAAATTAATTAAAATCTGTAAAAGTAAATAAAAAAAATTAAATAAATAATTACCTTGGTCAAGTTAGGAATTTTCTCTTCTGATGTCTCAGTTGACCCATGAATGAGGTAGGATAAAAATTTTAAAGTCATTTGAATTGAATTTGACAAATTATGAAGTGTTAGCGCCTGAGGGGCAAATGTGTAATTTTGGAAATCTAGCCTTAATTAACATTTAGGCTTAAGTCAAGGAGGAGAATGGGTAACCTCTGATCTTAATCTATTTATTTGATGCTTGAAACACAAGGGGTTAATTGGTAGAAACCAATTTCACTTTCCTCATTAAAAATATAAGTTAATAAATTTCTAAATTATTAAAATTTGGAAGTTTATTAAAATTAAATGATCCTGGACTTAGGGGTATGAATTTTGAAGTCAATAATTAATAAATTTAAAACCCCTATCTTGATTTTTAAATAAAATCTAAAACATGAATCATGACCACTTAAAGTTTAACCCTTTTTTAAAAAAACTCACTAAGACACTCACCTAGGTCTTAAGAGCTTAGTGGTGACTTAGGCTAAATCAAAAATTGATTAAACAAGAATTAAAAAAATAAGCATAATCAAATCAAATATTCTTGAAACACCACTCAGCCCAATTAGGATTACAAATTTGGCTAATTGTTCAAATTACATTAACTTCCCCTTCTAGGGAACTCACTCACATAATTTTCAAATTAAATGATAAATGACAATTACCCCTTTCTTAGGGATAATTGAGAAATCAATGTTCACTGAGTAATAAGAATATTTATAGTACAAACCATTAAGCAATGTAATAAGTTTAAATGGACTCGAGGCTTTTCACCAGTTAGTAAGAAGGAGGCATGGACCTGCTTCCCTCTCCTAACTTGTTGGATACCTCAGAGGCCTATTAAAATTATTATCCTTTGCTCAATGGAATCATCCTTAATTAAATTTTTAAGGACTCACCAAGACATGACATAGGGTTAGGAAAATTACAAAAATTTTACCTTTCCTACTGTTCATAAACTGCCTTAACATGCATTTTAAGTTTCAGGTGGTGGAACGAGAAGACTCGCTAGGTACACTTTTACAGTTTTCAGCGTTGTCTTTCTTATACTTTCATACTGTATTTTTATACCTGCAAATTTGCATGCTAAACAATAATGTCACCCTGCATGAAAACTAAAACCATCAGGATAACCACATAACCATAACAATAACCAAAACTAAAACTAAAATCAACCAAGATAAAATTCACCGCCACAACATGCAAAATATAAAAAAACTCAAAATTTAATCTCAAACATCACACAAAACCATAACTTCAACTAAATTAAGATGCCTCTATTGGATGACTGGAAATCCCTCGGAGGAGGTAACTTACGGTTTCTAACGAGGCTTCCCAAGGTTTAAATGAAATTATGGAACTCATTAAGTTGAGTTTAGTAAGTTCATTTGGTTTGGACTAAGTGAATCCAATAGAAAATAGTGATGCCGGAATGAGGGAACCGTAGGATCCTAGACTAAGTGAATCGATTGAAAATAGTGATGTCGGTTTGAGGGAACCGTAGGATCCTAACCGGTGTCGCTCTAATCAACTTTAATATACCCTCATAAAATCCGGAACGTGGGAACCGTAGGATCCTAACCGGTGTCGCTCTAATCAACTTTAATATGCCCTCATAAAATTTAAGGTACCGTAGGATCCTAACCGGTGTCGCTCTAATCAACTTTAATATGCCCTCATAAAATTTAGAGAGAACCGTAGGATCCTAACCGGTGTCGCTCTAATCAACTTTAATATGCTCTCATAAAATTTATGTAGGATCCTAACCTGTGTCGCTCTAATCAACTTTAACATGCCCCCATAAAATTTAAAGAACTAGATCCTAACCGGTGTCACTCTAATCAACTTTAATATGCCCTCATAAAATTTAAAGAACTTCACCAAACCGGTGTCGCTCTAATCAACTTTAATATGCCCTCATAAAATTTAAAGAACTTCAAACATACTAATTGGTGTCGCTCTAATCAACTTTAATATGCCCTCATAAAATTTAAAGAACTTCAACCATAGGGACTGGTGTCACTCTAATCAACTTTAATATGCCCTCATAAAATTTAAAGAACTTCAACCATAGGGCCCACCTGATTTGATGTTATAACTTGACAATACCCCCATAAAATTTAAAGAACTTCAACCATAGGGCCACCTGATTTGATATTATAACTTGACACCACTAAGAATCAAACTTGTCGCGGTAAGGAGCTTGGAGCTAGCATGGAGGGCAGCACGACCATCTTCAACAGAAAAACTTGTCTTACCCAGCTAAACCAATCTTCTTTCCTTAGACTTAAATAATAAAGCCTTAGTACTTCAAGGTTGCTTGCTTATGCGACGTAAATCCTCACCTAATCTTTAGGCCTTTGTATAGCCCTGCGATATAATATAAGTCCTAACTCGACTTAGAATTTCAAAGTTGTCGTGCGTCATGACCTAAATCCTCACATCTTCAAGGCTATTTGTGTGATCATTTTAGACAAATGTAAGCCCTAACTAATAAAATTGGCAGGATGAAACACCTAAATACTTCTCCTTAAAACTAAAGCCAAACATTAGGATAGCTTGGGAAGTCACCGGGGTTCTCCTCTGGATCCATGACATCTTCTAGTTCCTCTTCCTTTGGATTCCACAACAAAATGTTCCAAATTTGAACTAATCCCCTTTCACACCCTCCATTTCCGATTTCGTTAAAGAGCCCTACCCTTTGAAATTCCTTGAAGATAATATTCTTTGATTTTTATCAAGTGTCTTCTTGGTGGCTTTGGTCATTTAAGATATAATTAACTATAGGAGCTTGCCCTTATAGGAAGCATGTCTGAACTCAACTTAATATAAACCCTATTTAATCCTTTATATTAAATAGGGGAACTTATCGGCAAATACAACGCAGACCAAACAGACGTCATACTTTTCTTAGTTTATTTGATCGAGCCTCATCCTCAAGTCTTGTAGACCAAACGGATGTCATATATTCCTTAGTTTATTTGATCGAGCCTCATCCTCAAGTCTTTAGACCAAACGGACGTCATACTTTCCTTAGTTTATTTGATCGACCATCATCCTCAATTCTTGTGAACCAATCGGACGTCATACTTTCCTTAGTTTATTTGATCGAGCCTCATCCTCAAGTCTTGTGTTTATCCGATGTCATACTTTCCTTAGTTTATTTGATCGAGTCTCATCCTCAAGTCTTGTGTTTATCCTTTAGGATAGATACAGGATTTGAGGTACAGTGCTTTTTCATTTTAAACTATGAAAAATATGGGGTCTAACGGACCTCATACTTTTCTTAGTTTATTTGATCGAGCCTCATCCTCAAGTCTTGTGTTTATCCTTCGGGATCCCTTAGTTTATTTGATCGAGCCTCATCCTCAAGTCTTGTGTTTATCCTTCGGGATAGATACAGTTTGAGGTATAGTGCTCTTTCATTTAAACTATGAAAAATATGGGGTCAGTTTCATTTCATACCCAGGTACAGTGCTCTTTCATTTTAAACTATGAAAAATATGGGGTCAGTTTGATTTCATACTTAGTACAATGCTATTTCATTTAAATTATAAAAAATATGGGGTCAGTTTGATTTTATATTTTTCTAAAACTAAATATTTTTATCGAGCCTCATCCTCAAGTCTTGTGTTTATCCTTTGGGATAGATACAGGATTTGAGGTACAACGCTCTTTCATTTAAACTATAAAAAATATGGGGTCAATTTGATTTCATATTTTTCTAAAACTAAATATATATGTAAATTCCTTTCATTTTAAACTATGAAAAATATGGGATCAAATTGATTTCATACTTCAACGTCCTTCCGACTATGAAAAATATGGGGTCAGCTTGATTTCATACTTCAATGTCATTCCGAAGCGGGCGAAGGGATTTTGATTCCGGCGACCGACAGCTTCTTACGGGCAACTCCCCACAAACCAACCAGAAATAACGCCGACNGCATCATATAGCAGAATTTGTTGCCAGGGCTAAAATTTTTTAGTAAGAATCTTTCGATCATGCCACATTTTCATCTTTTCTTTATAAATCTTAGCACTCTCATAAGATTCGTTCCTTATCTTTTCAAGCTCATTTAATTGTAACAATTTTTTTTCTCACCAGCATCTTTTAAATTATAATTGAACTATTTAATCGCCCAAAATGCTTTATGCTCAAGTTCAACTGGTAAGTGACAAGCTTTCCCAAATATTAGCCTATATATGGACATTTCTGTAGGAGTTCTATATGCAGTCCTATAAGCCCATAAAGCATAGTTAAGTTTGACTGACCAATCCATTTTTGTTGGATTCATAGATTTTTTCATAATTCTTTTAATTTACAAATTGGATAATTCAGGCACACCACTTGTCAGAGGATGATAAGCAGTCACAATCCTATGATTTATATGATATTTCATTAATAACTTTTCCTTAATGACATTTTTTAAATGACTTCCCCCATGAGTAATGATAACTCTCGGCATCCCAAATCTACAAAATATGTTTGTTTTCAAAAATTTTGCAACACTTTGCGCATCACATTGAGGTAAAGCAACAACTTCTATCCATTTGGATACATAGTCCACTACTAACAGAATATATAAATTTCCGAAAGATGGTATAAATTATCCCATGAAATCTAATCCCCAAACATCAAATATTTCAACTTCTAGCATATAATTAAGGGGCATCTCATTTCTTCTAGAAATATTGCCTATTCTTTGACATCTATCACAAGTTTTCATATAAGTATTAACGTCTCTAAAAATTGTAGGCAAATAAAATCCAGATTATAAATATTTGTATGATGTTTTATCAACACCAAAATGTCCTCCAAAATCATAATTATGACATTTTTGGATAATTTCATAAGTTTTTCCTAATGGTACACATCTTCAAGTGATGAGATCTTTTCCTTGTTTATATAAATATGGGTCATCCAAAAAATAAGTCTTAGCTTCATAAATATATTACCTCATTTGTTGGTATGTCATTCTATAGGATTTAAGATCACTAACAATATAGTTCAGAATGTCGGCCTACCACGAAACAAACCAATCATTTATAGTGAATAATTTTTCATCTGGAAAATGTTCATTAATTTATTTTTCAAAACAGAGTGGTTTTTCTAATTCAAGCCTGGACAAATGATCAACAATTTGATTTTTAATTCCCTTTCGATCTATTATTTCAAAATCAAATTCTTGTAATAGAAGAATCCAACTTATAAGTTTCAGTTTAATATCCTTATTTTTCATTAAGTAATTAATAGTAGAATGATTTGTATGCACTATACAATGAGTGCCAATCAAATATGATCTAAATTTATCAAACACATATACTATTGCTAATAACTCTTTTTTAGCTGTTGTATAATTAATTTGAGTTTCATTAAGAGTTTTACTAGCATAGTAAATAACTTTGAAACTTTTATCATATATTTGTCCTAAAATAGCTCTAATAGCATAATCACTTGCATCACACATAAGTTCAAAACGTTTTTCCCAATTTGATGAAACTATAACTGGTGCAGTGATTAATTTTTCTTTTAATAATTTAAAAGCTTTTAGGCATTCATCATCAAAATTAAAAATTGCATCTTTCTCCAGTAAGTGACATAAAGGCTTAGAAATCTTATAAATGTCCTTAATATATCGCATGTGGAATCCAGCATGTCCTAAAAAACTCCTAATTTGCCTTACATTTGTTGGAGAAGTTAAATTAGCAATCACTTGAATTTTAGTAGGATCTACTTTCATACCATTTTTTGATATTTGATGACCTAATACAATTCCTCCTGCTACCAAATCTGTCATTTTTCCCTAGTTAATGACAAAATTTGTTTCTTCATAGCGCTTGAGAACTTTAGATAAGTGTTTTAAATATGAGTCAGATGAAGTTCCAAACACTTAAAAATCATCCCTAAATACTTTAATCCCTTTTTCAAATAAATAAAAAAAAATTGTCATCATACATCTCTGAAATGTCGCAGGGGCATTGCATAAATTAAATGACATTTTTCTGAAAGAAAAAGTACCATAAGAAATGATAAATGTTTTTTTCCTATTGATCCTCAGGAGATATTTGAATTTGATGACAACCGATATATCCATCTAGAAAATAAATGTATTTATGCCCAGTTAGTTTATCCAGCATTTGATCTAAAAGGGCTAGTAGAAAATTATCTTTCCCAGTAGCAAGACTTAATTTTCTATAATTAATACATATTCATCACCTTGTAACTTGTCTAGTAGGTATTAACTCATTAAACTCATTCATAGTTACAATTACTCCTCCTTTCTTAGGAACACAATGAATTGGACTAACCCATGCACTTTCTGAAATAGGGTAGATAATTCTAGCATCTAACCACTCTAAAATTTCTTTCTTAACAACCTCTTTCATAACAGGATTTAATCTCCTTTGTGGATTAGCCCTGGATTTGCAGTTTTCTTCCAGATTAATTCTATGCATACAAATTAAGGGACTGATTCCTTTAATATTAGCAATTGTCCATCCGAAGGCTTTCTTAAAAATTTTTAGAATTTTCATCTGCTTTTCTTCTTCTTCCTTCGTAAACTTTGAGGAAATTATAACAGGTAAAGTAGGGGAATATTCTAAAAAGGCATATTTTAAATATTCAGGAAGTAATTTCAACTCAAGTTTTGAAGGTTTTTCAATAGATGGACAAAATGATTTATCTTTGTCTATTGTGTCAAAAATTTCAAAACTTTCTTAAACATAATTTGAATCTTCCTTAAAAGGTTTACACATTGATTTAATTCCTCTTCTTGCTCGTGTTCCAAATCTTTTTTTCAGATTTTTCTTCATAAGCAGCCTTGAAATGACATTAACTCAGATATCTTGTAACATCCATTCTATAGCATTCATCATCTTTACCTTTTGCAGGGTATTTCAATGTCTTGAAAGGTTAAAAGTAATAGTTTGATCATTGACAATCATTGTTAATTCCCCTTTTTGCACATATATCATTGCACTTCCTGTGGCTAAGAAAGGTCTCCACAAAATGATAGGTATCTCTTTATCTTCCTCCATATCTAGCACAATGAAATCAACAAAAAAGATAAATTGATCCACTTGCACTAGGACATCTTCTATAACTCCTTTAGGATAGGTTATTGAACGATCTACTAATTGTAGAGTTACAATAATAAGGGTTATTTCTCCTAATCCCAATCTTTTAAATATTGATAATGGCATAAGGTTAATGCTTGCACCTAAATCACATTAAAAATTTTCCATAAAATCTGTCTCCTATTGCACATGGAATTGTAAAGCTACCAGGATCTTTAAGCTTTTCAGCAGTTTCTTCTGAATTTAAGCACTGCACTCCTCACTAAGTGCAACAATCTCATTATTTTCAAACTTCCTTTTTCTGTTGAGAATATCCTTCATAAACTTTAGATAGCTTGGCATTTGTTCTAAGGCTTCAGTAAATGGAATATTGATTGTAAGCTTCTTAAATATTTTCAAAAATTTTGAAAATTACTTATCCAACTTTTATTGTCAAGGTCTCTGAGGAAATGTTGGTTGTGGTTTTTCTAATTCAATTCTCAACTGAAAAATATGTCATTCAGAATCTCCAATTTCTTCTCTCTACTTCAATTTCTTTTTGAGTCCTACCTTCCAACTCTCTTCCTCTTCTAAGTTGTATGGCTTTAACTTACTCTTTATTCTGGTCTTTTGGATTTGATTCAGTATTACTAGGAATTGTTCCTTGTGATCTATTACTTAATGAACTTGCAATTTGACCAAGTTGATTCTTAATATTTCTAATTGTAGCTCCTTGACTATATAATTGATTACCCATTTATAACACCACTTCTTCTATAAACAACTTCTTATCCTTAAATTGTGTATTACTGTTAATACCTGGAGAATAAGTAGATATATAATTATTATTCCCTTAGTTGTTCCAGTTTGCCAATGGGTTTACTTGGTTGTTCCACCATTGCTGATTATTACCACCAAAATTGTTATTCCAGTTAAAGTTGGGACGGTTCTTCCAACTTGAGTTATAATTATTGGAATATGGGTTATTTTGCTTATTATTTATGGCATTCAAAGTTTCAAATAATGCTTGAGAATCTATCATTTGGCCTAATGAATTCTCTTCAATCATGGAAATTGGTTGAGAAAAATTCATTCCAAATTGGTCTAACTTCCTTGAAATTGCAATAACTTGATTTAGTAACATAGTAAATGCATCAATTTCATAAATATTGGCTACTTTCTTTGGATTTACCCTCTCAGAAGGCCATTGAAAGTTATTGGTATCCATTTCTTCAACTAAAGCATAAGCGTCATGAAATGGTTTTGACATCAATGAACCACCAGCAACATCATCATTAATAGATCTAAGAGAACCAATTAATCCATTATAAAAGGTTTGAATTATTAAACAATCTGGTATAACATGGTGTGGACAGTTTCTTAAGAGTTCTTTAAATCATTCTTATGCTTCATAAATAGATTCCCCTTCAAACTGAATAAAAGATGTATTATCATTTCTATGTTTCACAATTTTTTATGGTGAAAAATATTTTGCAAGGAATTTTTGTGCTAAATCACCCCAAGTTCTGAGAGATCCAGGTGCTAACGAATTCAACCACACCTTAGCTTTATCCCTAAGTGAGAAAAGAAATAACCTATGTCTTATGGCATCATGTGAAACACCATCGTATATAAATGTAGACACAATTCTAGAAATTTAGTAAGATGTAAATTTGGATCTTCAGTTGGTGATCCCCCAAACTGATTATTTGATACCATTTGAATAATATCAGGTTTAAGTTCAAATGAATTAGTCACTACAGTAGGTTTTTGAATACTACAATGAAGTTCATGGTTTAAGCTCAAATGAATTAGCCACTACATTAGGTTTTTGAATACTACAATAAAGTTCATCTAGTTTAAGCTCAAATGAATTAGCCACAATAGTAGGTTTTTGAATACTACAATGAAGTTCATCTACGTCAAATGAGTTAGCCACTACAGTAGGTTTTTGAATACTACAATGAAGTTCATCTACAGTAGGGTTGGCTAATTAACTTCTATAGTAGGTATTTGAATACTACATTGAAGTTCATCTACAATAGGGTTGGCATAATCTCTTAAAGGTCTAAACTCTTGATGAATTTTGACATTTTGATTATATTGGTTTGCCATTTCTATAATTTTTTTGGATTTTTCAAGATTTTTAATTTTTTTGGTTTTTTGATTTTTCTAATAGTTCTTTCTAATTTAGAATGGTAGGGCACTAGTCCTTTAGAACTTGAACTACATACACTAACATAAAATAAAATAAAATAAAATAAAATAAAACATGCAAAATAATATGTAATATTTAAAGTTTAAATAATACTTTCTAAAAATAGAAATTTACTTAGTTTTCTTTCTTTCTCCTCCCCGACAATAGTGCCAAAAACTTGATCCTAATATTTTGTATATATAGTGATTTATGAAGTTGACAACACTACTTGAAGATTTTAATTCCGGCAATGGCGCCAAAAACTTGATTCCTGGATACTTAATGCTTATGCACAGTATAACAAAAGTTCTTATGGTATTTTTCCCTTATATTTCCTTATTTTGGAACAAAACCAAAAACTTGATTCTGAAGAAAAATATAAATTTAGGTTTTTAATTTATACATATTTATATGGGGATACTACGCAAGTATATGTATCGTTATCAAGTAATATATGTGTCGACACTGTTTTTGGGTTGGAGGAGTTGCCCGTAAGAATCTGTCGGTCACCGTAATCGAAATACCATCGCCCGCTTTGGAAGGGCATTTTAATTTACATATATATTTAGTTTTAGAAAAAATATGAAATCAAACTGACCCCATATTTTTCATAGTTTAGATGAAAGAGCATTGTACAACAAATCCTGTATCTAACCGAAGGATAAACACAAGACTTGAGGATGAGGCTCAATCAAATAAACTAAGGGACCTGAGTTTTAACATGGTATCAGAGAAAACACGATTCTGAGTCTTACCATCTCTTCCATGCAAAAACCTCATATCACTACTTGCAGAGAACAAATCTAATTCGATGGCTAATCATGTTGGCAGTACATCAGCATTGAGTGATATCTCAGGTAAAATATTTTGTGCCTCTGTTTTTGATAAAGAAATAAGCTGGATTCTTGACACAGGAGCCACATATCACATGGTATATTCAGCCAACATACTTACTACAAAATCCAGTGTCATCAATCGAAAAGTTCACTTGCCTAACGGAGCTACTGCAATTGTCACACACATAGGCAACATCCATTTTGCTAAATTTGTTCTACAAAATGTTTTATGTGTCCCCTCCTTCAAATTAAATATGATTTCCATTAGCAAATTTGTTCTTGATTCACAATGTCTTGTCATTTTTAATAACCACACTTGTGTTCTACAGGACCAACAATCGGGGAAGATGATTGGGATGAGAACTAAAAGAGGAGGACTCTACCACCTTGATACTCCACAAAAGAGCAAGTGCAATGTTGCTACTTCACCATCTCCAAATCTCTGGCATAAACGTCNACTATATTTCAAAATGAAAATTTTAGTAACTCCAAAAGAAACTCATATACATATCATACATATTTTTTTTTTAAAGATTGAAATATCACTTGAGGACAAGTAACATTTTAAGTTTGGGAGATTTCAATACACCGAAAATATATTATATTTTTATACACATTTTTATATCTATTTTTGACATATTGGCTTTAATAGAAGGTATTTTTGTGTTTTTCTTGTATATACAAGTAAAAAGTGTGAAAAAAGCTTAAAGGAGTGAAAAATGATCAAATTTGGAGCAAAAATGTGAAAAATGTGCAAAAGAGTTTTGGCGCCTAAGCGCCAGATCCGATGCTTAAGCGCTTGTTGAACAGAGAAGGTCGTGCCTAAGCATCAGAGGCCCTGCGCTTAAGCGTCAGTGGCAGTTATTGGACGAGTAAATTTGGTTTTTACGACTTTTGAAAAGGTTTTTGAGGCACCCATTGGCTTAATAAGTGGTTATAACATAAGGATACATCTCTTGGTGAAATACATCGAATCTAGACATATTTTGAAGAGAAACCAAGGCACCTTTTGGAAAATTAAAAAAGTAAGAAGTGAGGACTTAGAAAAGAGTCCTTAAAGTATTGGAAAGTTTTGAAAGTTCTCATTTGGGGAGTTAGTTCGGAGAGACTTTCATGCACCACTTTTACTTTTATATTATCCTTTTGTTTTTTTTTTGAGTGATTGTAATAAGAAGAGAATCAAAGAAACTTCAAGAGTTTGGTGGAGGACTTGAGATAAGTTTTTATCTTTTTGTTTTAAGACTACTTTTGGTTTTAATTGAGACTTATTGTTGGTTTGACAATGATTTCTTGTTTTAAACTAAAGTGTGGTTCTGTTTTCTCCATGAATTCTGAGTAGTTTTCTTTATTTATCTTCTTAAAATGATAAGTAATTAAGTTTTAGACGGAAGTTGTGGAAAGTATTGATCTCCAATGATGGAAAAGGTTGTGATAATTTAAATCCATGCACTTCATTTACATCTTGATTTGGTCAATCCAGATGTTAAAATTTATTGTGAGAACATGTAAGAACCAGGCTGATATTGTCTCAGTCAACAATTGGAAAGAATCACATGAGGTTGTATGAATGAGAATGTAGTTCATATGATTGAGTACAAATAAATAGGGAAATATTCATTGAAGGGTGTAGAGTTAGAGGACTTTAAAGTGACATGTTAAAGCTCCCAACTTAGTTTAATGTTTTAGGTTATGATACAAGATGTTAGCCCCAAGGTAGAGGGAATCGAGGGAACTCTAGAGTGACAGCTAGTATCTTCCCTACCTAACCGGTCTTCAGAACTATTCAAACTTTAAATTAGCCAATGTTCTTTATAACATCTCTAGTAAGGGTAAAGAATATTATTGCTCCTATTTGGCACAACACAATTTGCATACTTCCACAACAGAATTCTTATACTTATCACTGATTCATACCAAGAAGAAAAATATTTTCATATTTAGTGCTTTTCTTCTACAAAAATTCTAATTATCTTTTTAAATTATTATTGTTCTATAAAAATATTGAAAATATGAAAAATATTTAAATTTTCATTACTGCAAAAATCATCTTTAGTTTAGATAATTATCTTTTTATTAAAAATAAAAAGTTTGTTGTTCAATAGAGCATATTGTGTATTCTCCCTATGGGTTCGATATTGAGGTCTTAATTAAAAAGTCTTATATTACTTGATAACGATACGTATATTTGTGTAGTATCTCAATATATATAAATTAAATGTTAAATTCTTATTTTTTTTCAGGATCAAGTTTTTTATTTTTGTTGCAAAGTAAGGAAATATAAGTGAAATATAATCTGAATTATTGTTGTACTGTGCATATTAGCAGTACCCAGGGATCAGCCACCAACTTTTTTGGACCAAACACATGTCATAAATCCATCGGCTACCTAATTTGCCTATTCCACATTAACACGGCATCAATTTAAACATAATGATCTATTCTATAATTTTCTAAAGCAACCCTCCCATTAGCTTTCCTAAACCTAAAACTCACTCTTCTACAAAAATTCTATTGTCTTGAAGCTTCTAAAGTTTCTCAGTTAGAGTTATTTTATTTATTACTTGGATTGAGCTCAAATCAACTCAATCGTTTTAAGAGGAAAGAGCATGTGTAATAAGATCAAGCCACAATAATCAATCCAAAGGAATATATCACAGATTAAGATAATTTAATGAAATTTAGCTTTAGGTTTGAATAGTTGGTCCTTTGTGAAACCAAATTTTAAAACAAAAAGAACTGACCTTAGGATTGACCCATAAGAATGTGGAGATCTTATATCCAAGATTGGGTCATAGGTTTGACTGTAAGATCACATGAATCATGCAATTTTCTAAGGATGGCTTGAATTCATCAACTCATTCTAGATAATGAATGGATGCCGTCTATTTCTTTTTATTTGAAGCATGCGATCGTGATTATGTTAAATGAGATATGACAGAGCTAAAGCATTAGATTGCATACCTACATGGCCATCCAATGATGAGCCAACGAACAGGAGCACAACGTGTGGAAAGGACATTTACGGTGAAGCGGACCTGGATGCCTATGTGGAGATGTTGTTAAACAGTAAATCCCATTATATGATTTAAATAATTCTAAGAAAATTAAATAAAAAGCTTTAAAAATTCATATAAAAAGAAATAAAAATCGAAAAAATTAAATAAAATTTATTCTGAAATCTATGAAACATAAGAAATAATATGAAATTAAAATAAAAATAAAATGATCAATAATAATTTCTTAATTAACAAAACCCATTAACTTTTTGGCAAATTCATAAATATTCTAGAACAACTCAAAATTTTAAAAAATTTTGCTCACTTGTGGTCTTTAACCTCAATGGGCCATAATTTTCTCAAGAATAGAAGCCAAATAATTAATAATAAATTGTAATTTCAAATGAAAATTGACAATTAATCAAAAGAATAAATATAATAAATAAATAAAATGTTAAAATATAAACTCAAATGGAAAATTTTAGAAAATTTTAGAAATAGAAAGTTCATCCAACAAAATAGTGATTTCATTCATTTAAATTCAATAAGAACCTTTGACATGTGAGGGTAGATTTATAAACTTTATATTTACAATCTTGCCCTTTTATTTCAAATTTTGATTAAAACAGAGAATGATATTTTTAAGTTTTGACGTTATAGTTGAAAAAGCATCTAAAACGAATTGGCTAAGATAGATTTCATTTTAAAAGCCAAAATTTACGAAGAGGCATATTAGTAAATATCGAAATGTTGAGAATTTACATTTTGAAATTATTTAAAGCTTACAGTTGATGCCAGTTGTTGTGTAATAATTTAAATTACTAGTTGGAACATTTGGTATTAATTTCCAAAAATCAACATGTGGAATTCTTGAAGTTTTATTGAAATTTATGTAAATTTTAGAAAAATATAAATCTAAATTAGCTATTAATTTCAACATTTAGACTTTCAAAATTGGTTAAAATATCATTGAAAATCATTAAAACATTGATAAATAGTAAATTTCTAGTAAAATCCATTTATAGAAAGTAAGGAAAAATATATTTATAATTTCCCAAAATTACAAATATGCTCTTCCTTTTATTAAACTTTTAAATTGAAAATTTGAATATTAAAATTTCTAAAAACAGATCTAAAATAATTATTATTTATTCAAATATGGCAAATTCAGTATGTTTTGGGAGCTTAAAAGTAACTAATGGCCTACTTGTAATTTACAAAAATTTCAAATATATGTTTATTGCATCTAAACCACAAAATGAACAAAACAAAAATAAAGCTTAATAATATTTTTAAATCATTAATATGAGATAAAAAAATAATCAAAATTAAACTTCATGTGTTTAAAAGTGAAGATATGCACATTCATAATTTTTGAAAATTAGAAATATACCCTTCGCACTTTTAAACTTAATCGATTGAATGTTTAAACTTAGAAGTCCTAACCAACTGATTTGAATCACTCATTAAAAGAAAAGAAACATGTAATAAGTCACATTTACATTGAAATAAAGTATTCTAAGTATAAAAAATAAAATTATAAATATACCCAATAGATTCAAGCATTCATAACTTCTTCAAGAAAAATTCGAATTACATAAAATTTTTATCAATAAAACAAGTGAACATAACGAAATCAAGATATACAAAAAAATTTCATTATAACTTTTTTTTAATAATTTTAAATAATTAATTCATCAATAAAAGTAGTAATCCATAGAAATTCCACATGAACATAAACTAACAAAANTGAAATCAAGATATACAAAGAAATTTCATTAAAACTTTTTTTTAATAAATTTTAAATAATTAATTCATCAATAAAAGTAGTAATCCATAGAAATTCCACATGAACATAAACTAACAAAAAAAATTTGAGATTATTTATAGTTTAATTAAAAACATCTCCACAAAATTTTGAGGATTTTATAAATAATTTTAATTTATTGTGAATGTTTATGAAAGCAGACTTAAAATTCAATTAATTCTTAGAAATCAATAAAACCTTAAAACGCAAAATGATTTTTATAGAATACTTTTAAGCTCAATAAAAATCTCTAGAAATAATTTCAAGTCAATTTGAAAATAGTTAAACTGAAATATACAGAACAAAAAAGATTTTAAAAATGAACCAAATTTAAATAATAAAAATTGACAAAATATTCAATTTTCTAAAAGTTTGTAGATCTTTCTTTATGAGATCTATAATCACTTTTGCTTGTGTTTTAGAGCATAATATATGTATTAGTATATCTTAAATGCATATATAGACCAAATACATTTAATACATTTAATCAAATACTAAAATAAATTCAATTATGATATGAAAAAAAATCCAAAATGATAAAAAAAATTAAAATGAATCATTAATTTTGCTAAATCGAAGAAAAATAATTAAAAATTGCAATTAGAAAAATAAAGCCTAGTCATGCTTCCCTCACGTTTTGCAATCACCACATTTAGGCTCCCTTTAGGACACTAACCAACGGTTTAAAATTAGGGCAAGGTGAGGTTTCTGTCTTTCTTTGTTTTCTTTTTTGTTTTGCTTGTTTTGTATGCTCGTTAGAAATAAGTAGTTAGGGTAAGTTTTTCTTGCTAGATCGGATGTTCATGATGAATAATGGTATTTTCTTTTTGTAACATGAAAATTGAATTACTTGTTATGTTTGGTTAACTTCGTTTTGTATAGTATATAATACGCATAGTGTGTACTCTATTTTGTAGAGAGTTTTAATATGCTTAAGCTACTATAATAAACATAGGTTCACTTTCCTGAAAAGTTTATCTTTAAGAAATTTGGTTGTCATAGTTGACCAACTATTGGTATCTGAATTATTCAAAAGAAGATAAACAAAAAGTTGAACATTTGGGATCAACCTAAATAAAACCAAAAGTAAAATTTGGGTGAAATAGTTGATTGACGAGTTTGTCATAGGTCTAGGGTTGCTCAACCTCTTTAGCTCATGTTGTTACAATTTTGTTGTTATTTTTATGTTTTCTGTGCTCGATAAATAACTCAACATCTTAGGTTATTGCTTTGTTCGCTTTAACCCAGATTATTAGTCAACTCATTAAACACAAATTTTTTTACCCAAATTAAATATTTTCAACCTAATTTTTCAAAATTAAGAAATTCATAATCACAATAAAAATAAAATAAAACATTGTATTCAAACTCTAGAATATCATGCATTTAAAGCAAGAAAATTGTAAAAAAAAAATCAATAGAAGCCTCTTTTTCGATTTAGGAATAGACGAAAAAATCATTTTATGCATAAGCATTCATATAGGTATTATTTTTTTTGTCTTCAAGCTCTCATCCATTGGACAAAAAGTGTAATCTATCTCTAAAGAATTGTCCTCTTATAGAGTGAGTCAGTCTCTTCATACCAATCCGCTTTATAAATTCATATTCTAAAAATTCATCATGAAAGGCATGCATGCCATAAATAACTTGCATTGTCATCTGAAATTATGAGTTAACAAAAATAATTCAATATTTTTTATATGGTGAGTATAAAATTTGAAATTATGAATTGCAAAAATAAATTTGCATTAGTCATAAAACATTATTCATACCATTCGTACTTAGGCATCTTAATTTTTACAATCAAGCTGTAGGACCATGTCTTCCTAATAAATAATATTTTATCCTATCGTGCATTTCATTAAACCAATCATGTATGGTTTTACTGTAATTAATTAGTTTAGATGGAAACCCTTTCCAAGCAAGGGCATAAGTTCATTTATTTACTTGTTTGCTACAATTTTCTCCTTAGACAAAGTTCTGAGGTTCTACTTCTTTCAATAAACCTCACTTCAATCTTAGAATTATGAGTTTGTTCGTTTAGTTAGGCTTTCTCACAATTATATATCGTGTGATATAATTCCTAACCTTCTAATAAATTGTTAACTTAAAGATCAAACAAATTTCTCTCAAATAAATAAGGCTGAATAATAAGATAGTTGAGATGTCATTGAGGTTCTTAGCATCTTCAAAATCTACTACTTTTTTTTTCATTGGGCTCCATGAATGACTTTTGAGCCTCTCCAATTAATATATCTAAAAATCAATTGTGGAAACTTAAACTTAAAAATTTCTTTAAGATAAAATCACAATTTCAATCTAAATATTTCTTAAATAACTTTGTTTCCAAAAATGTAATTAAATAAAAGGATTTTTGACAGTTCATATCTTATAATGTAGTCAACTATATAGGCTTTTTAGCACTTAGTTTCTTAAAATATAATTAATAATAAAGATTTTCCCTTATTGAATTTTAGCAACACATATTAATCTGAATTATATTTAATCTTTAGATTAGGTAGGGAAAAGTTTTGATGGTTCAAATGCAAACCATGTAAATATCCAATTTTTATTGTTTAAATAATTGAACTCATCGTAAAGTGATATTTCTATCTTTCAAGATGGTATATTACTTATTATGACACGTTATATTATTTTAATAAATAAATATTTGAAATCTATCTCGTCTCTTTTGTTTAAAAAAAAAAAAAACAAAACTAATGTTTAGGTCTAAGGGTGTAGTGAAAGGGCCTTCTAAGAGTCATTGGGCCAGGGCAGTGTGTACGATCGAAGGTTTGAGGTTTTGGGTGTACATATGGATTCATCTTTCACTTAGTGCATTTATAGAGGAGAGTGCAAATGTTTCTAGGGTTTTTGCACACTAATGAATTAAGCAATGAATATTGTCTTGAAATATACATTTAAAGTAATCAATCTTGGTAGTCAAACATTGAGCAAACGAAGAGTTGGCTTCTTAAGTTTTGTGAAAATAGGTGGCATTTGAGCACAACATTGATTCTTAATAAGCATTTGGTTGAAGGAGAAGATACGACCGACCATATATGAATATTTTTTATAAGAGCTAGGGTTATTTTCTAAAGGCTTGGCCAAGCGAAGTAGAATCGACACTATCAGGGTAGTGTGTGTTTTTATCTTGTTTGGGTCCTTTTTTACGTTTAGGGCGGTCGTCTTTCATGGGTGATAGAGCATTTCTAGTCTTTACAATTGCACTCTTTTGGGGGTAAGACTGCCCTGATCACCTTCATCATCTATTCCTTGAGTTAGTTAGTTTGTTGAGTCGGAAACTCACACATGCATGTTATGTTGTCATTGTTTTTCTAGGGTTGGGATTATTCTCATTATGTTAATACTTTTCTTGTTTGTAGCAAGATCCAACTCACCACACCATTTTGGGTGTTGAACCAAATTTTTTTCGTAGATCATACTCAATGAATAGATTGTACGAAGGATAGAGTAAATTGAGAATACAAGAATAAGTGTTATATTTCTCTATAAAAGTGGTTCCTTTACATTTTATCATTTTTATATTTATAAAAAAGAGAAGTTACACTTGTAATTTCAATAATACATTTGAAATTCTCTATTGCCATTCAATCACCATAACTGTCACGATTACCATTACTCTAGTCGAACCCTTTCCCATTGGATTGTCATTTTAATTGCTCGTAGGTTGGTGAGTCATTCATCTTCTCACTTTTTCACTCTTCTTGGTTTGGTCGACTGAATAAAATGCTTCGTGCCAAGTGGTGGCTTTTTGCGCTTGTCGGGGTTAATTCCTTAACGACTTGAAGAATCCTGTTGGATGTACTTTGATCATATATTAAGTTATTTACTGTATTTATTTTACACTGAATCAAATACATATGAAATATTTAAAATAAAAGATTTTATTTAATATCTGTAAATTTGTGGCTCAAATTATGTGGGTCTTTTCCATCTTAGTATTAAATTATGAGTGTATGGATTGAAGGGTTCTACCACTGAGTTGTTCTTATGATAGCCCTACAGTCCTTATGCTCTTGCATTAGTTAGCCTTTTTGAGTATTTTCCAAATGGTTGTTCTTGTAAAAGCTTATAAATACCTCTAGGGCTATAAATAAACCAACTCATTTAATAAACAGCTTAAACTCAGCTCGATTAATACATGATTATGTTTGATAAAATTAGTAAATAGACAAGTTTAAATAGTTTTTAAGTACTCTAACCATAAAAAATAGAATATGAACAAAATCCAACTAATTATTAATGTTCAGGAGCGAATTGTTTTTTTGCTCAGCAAGTAAATATTCTATACTTATATAATATATTATTAAAAAAATGATTAATTAGAAATTCTTTAATAATATATATATATAATAGTAATATATTATAATTTAATATCAAAATGTACATAAATTTGATGTAATTTTCTAATCCCTTAATTTCAACGAACTTGTTTGTTCGTATTTATTTATATTACCTTATTACAAGAATAAGACTTACTAACTTACATATTATTTTAGTTATTTTATATAAATTAGTTGGATGGTAATTCAAAATTTATTCAGTTACTCATATATTTATATTCGTAAAATCATTTGTTAATAATTTTACGTAAAAATTCAAAAAATGATTTAAAATTTTTTTATATACTAGTTTTATATGAAAAATCATGCACAATCAATATTTTAATCTTATATGAAAACTTAAGAACTCATTTGAATTTTCAATGTTTTAATTAATATAAACAAGCCAATTACAAATTAAGCATAAACATTAAAAATGTTACGCAAGTAATTATAAGCATATAAATGTAATGCTCGTTTTAAACTCGAACTGACCATGAACAACTTTTTATTCGGACAAGCAATGTCAAAAGCCTAACATACTCAGCTAAACTCGACTCTTCTTGATTATAGCCATATATACCCCCTTTCTTTGTGTAAGAGACAAGCCACTTTTTTTTGTTCAGACATACGTGAACATACATGCTCAACTTAGAATTTTATATTTCGATATGGTGAANATTATTCGGACAAGCCATGTCAGAAGCCTAACATACTCAGCTAAACTCAACTCTTCTTGATTATAGCCATATATACGCCACTTTTTTTTGTTCAGACATACGTGAACATACATGCTCAACTTAGAATTTTATATTTCGATATGGTGAATTCCCTCCTCATCCAGTGGTTATTGCCAATTTAGTATTTGTTCTTTCTTTTTTTTTTTATATAGTTGCACCTTACATTTATTTTACAACAAAATTATATTTCACATATTTTAAAATTTGAAGTACTCACAACCCAAGGACCTTTTAGCCATTTACTAATATATAACCCCCGTCTACGCCCTTCTATATGTATAATATAGATTAAAACATGATCCNAGAAATAATTTATTCGTATAAATAAATTATTTCCTTAGAATCAGAGCTATGTTAGGAAATAATTTATTCTTGTAAATAAATTATTTCCTTAGAATTAATGAGATATTTATTTCTCTATTTTCTGCTATTTCCTATATCTCCTAACAATTAATGCGAATTAATTATTGGAGATACTAAGTGTTATACCATTCCTTTCATATCATTTTCCTTTTATTATTTTTCCTATTACAAGATTATTGTAAGGGTTATTTATAACCCCGTTCATATTAATGAAAAGGTGTATATTCCACCACATTATTATGAGTTTTAACAACGCTTCAGCCTGCTTATTTCCTTCGTTTTTATCCCAGGCCTTATCATCCCTTAAAACTAAATTTTTGAGCGAGTAGTAGCGTTGAAATCTTGATTATTTTCTTATCTAATTCACTTCAACTTGGCATGCTTGCAGCAGAGAAAATTCACTTCAAAAATGTTATGCAAGTAATTATAAGCATATAAATGTAATGCTCGTCTTAAACTCGAACTGACCATGAACAACTTTTTATTCGGACAAGCCATGTCAAAAGCCTAACATACTCAGCTTGATTGTAGCCATATGTACCCCCTTTCTTTGTGTAAGAGAAGCCACTTTTTTTTGTTCAGACATACGTGAGCATGCAAGCTCAACTTAGAATTTTATATTTCGATATGGTGAATTCCCTCCTTATCCAGTGGTTTTTGCCAATTTAGTATTTGTTCTTTCTTTTCTTTTTTTATAGTTGCACTCACATTTATTTTACAACAAAATTATATTTCACATATTTTAAAAATTGAATTGCTCACAACCCATGGACCTTTAGCCATTTACTAATATATAACCCCCGTCTACGCCCTTCTATATGTATAATATAGATTAAAACATGATCCACAGGCTCAATTGGCCGCCATAAAATATGATAGGCTTATCATCAAATCCGTTGAACTAGTTATTCTGTAATTAAACATTTATCTGGACAACAAATTAAAACGTTTCAGCCTGCTTATTTCCTTCGTTTTTATCCCAGGCCTTATCATCCCTTAAAACTAAATTTTTGAGCGAGTAGTAGCGTTGAAATCTTGATTATTTTCTTATCTAATTCACTTCAACTTGGCATGCTTGCAGCAGAGAAAATAATAAAATAAACCAAAAATGTTCCAAAATAGATGCCTTTACAATGTTTTACAAATTTACCCAAATCATGTCAATGGTATGATTTTTTTAATCCAAATCATTAAAAATAGTTATTACATTGTATCGACGGTTTTAATGTTATTTAATGTTATAAGCTCTCCAACCACCCTTGGCAAGCATTTATATAAATAATAATAATTACATATAGAACACTACAAATATTCAAAACCTTTAGAGAAAATTTTGGGGCACAAAACTTTTCATTTTTTAATTTTCCATAAATAAACAAAAACAGATTTAGTTTATTTGAAAAAAAAATATTTAGCAAAAAATTTTTCTGTTATAACTTTCTGTGACCTTGCGAAAATAATGAGCGAACTGCGAGAGAATTAAGAATAAAATTTTTATTTATCTATTGACCTAAATTACAAATGAATTTGACTCCATGTAGAATTTACGTTTGTGCTTATTGGAAATAGAGAAAAAATCCTAGGCAAAAACAAATCCATTTTAATTAAAAAATGGTCCTAGAAAAATAAAATCATTTATTTATTCTATTAAAGTGTTATAACTAGTTATTGATCTTTCAGGGTGCAATCATACCAGCCTCATTGAACCTGATTTTTTTCAAAGATCCACAATTAAATTTGTTCGAGAGAGAGTGTTAGAAGAATTGATGATGTCCAAAATATTTTTTCGTGATGCGCCCGGTTATGATAGTTAACATTTGAAGGAATTATTTAACCTAGTAATTGAATGCTTTGTCTTTATTGACAAGGCCTTGACTTCGATGCCTAACAGATGAATGTATGATTTTAAAAAAAAGAAATCTAAATTTTCATGTACTAGCTAGAGTGCAACCCCGATACCATTCGATGGAGCGAGCAAGTTAGAAATGTGTACTAGATGCACTCATGGTTTGTAGAATGTCGTAAATTTTTATACATATTTGTGCATGTGCTCGTATCAGATTTTCATAAAATGAAGCATGTAGTTGAGGTGTGCATATGCACGTTGGGTGTTATGCTTCTCATTCCGATTTCCTAGGAGTTTTGATGCATGTATTTTTAAAGCTATTTTGATATAAATAAATCCATGTATAAGACAATTACATTGAGATCATTAGAACTTATTTCCTTGTTCTCACCCATTTTTCTTTTTAGAGCACGAATGATGCGACGTAGCAGTTTTAATACACAATGATCTGATCCGAATCTAACTCAAAAAATCTATCTAGAACAGGGTTGAACCAATTACTATTTAGGTGTTGTTTTGCCCAAAATTATAAATTTGATTCGCTATCTAAACAAAACACACCGCAACACTTCCTAATGGTGGTTTTAAAATTGATGGGAAAATGCAACTAAGCGCGTGGTTTAAAACACCTTTAATTTTTGCCAGTTTAAACCTCTTGCATAGGTATAGCAATAAACGGCACTTAACCTGTTGAAACCACCCCCACCCCTCTCTCTCTTTCTTAGCGTCATTCATCCTAAGGTTCAAGTGATTTGTTAATTTTTTTATTTCCTCATTCTTTGTTGGTGAGGCCTACTGATTTCTTCCTATTTGTTACTGTCGAGCTCCACTGATTCTCATTCTTCATTTCCCTCGCAGCATGTTCGTCGCCAACCTATATTTAGTTCATTATACACATATATATATATATATANTTGAACTAGTAATTTTGTAATTAAATATTGATCTGGACAACAAATTAAAACGCTTCAGCCTGCTTATTTCCTTCGTTTTTATCCCAGGCCTTATCATCCCTTTAAACTAAATTTTTGAGCGAGTAGGAGCGTTGAAATCTTGATTATTTTCTTTTCTAATTCACTTCAACTTGGCGTGCTTGCAGCAGAGAAAATAATAAAATAATCCAAAAATGTTCCAAAATAGATGCCTTTACAATGTTTTACAAAATTTACCCAAATCATGTCAATGGTATGATTTTTTTAATCCAAATCATTAAAAATAGTTATTACATTGTATCGATGGTTTTAACGTTATTTAATGTTATAAGCTCTCCAACCACCCTTGCAAGCATTTATATAAATAATGATAATTACATATAGAACACTGCAAATATTCAATGCCTTTAGAGAAAATTTTGGCTCACACAACTTTTCATTGTTTAATTTTCCATAAATAAAAAAAACTAAATTTAGTTTATATGAAAAAAAATATTNAATTTATATAAATAATGATAATTACATATAGAACACTACAAATATTCAATGCCTTTAGAGAAAATTTTGGCGCACACAACTTTTCATTGTTTAATTTTCCATAAATAAAAAAAACTAAATTTAGTTTATATGAAAAAAAATATTTAGGAAAACGTTTTTGCCGTTATAACTTTCTGTGACCTTCCGAAAAAAATGAGCGACCTGCAGAATTAAGAATAAAATTTTTATTTATCTATTGACCTAAATTACAAATGAATTTGACTCCATGTAGAATTTANAAGTTGTTCAACTTATTTTGGTACCACTTATTTCTTTTGAATTTACTTAGTTTAAACAAGTTGTTCAACTTGTTTAAACTAGGGAGATTTCATTAGCAACCATAGGTTACCTCATACGATGGACTCCGGTAAATTCAAAAAGACGTACTATATTGTTTGTTGTTTTGAAAATGTAAATTTAATTTTTGAAAACATATTTTTGTTATTTTCAATTTCGGTTTAGTTTTACGTGTAAAGAAACTAAATGCAGGTAGAAAATGATGTAAGGAAAATAAATAAATTTGAAATGCATAAAATGTAAATGTGTACTAGTATCTCTGCTACCACTGCATGGAATGTCACAATGCATAATTTATTTGCAAGAAATTTAAATAAATTGCAGGAAAGAAAATAGGAGCATCCGATATAGTAAAAGTTGGAAATTGAGTCGTAGTAAAACACAAGCAAGTAGAAGAAAACACAGTCACATATGAAAGATCATAACTAAGCGTGACACAATAGTAAATATGTGGGCTCAAAGCAGAATGTGTGCTTCCCTACCTTGATTGAGAGCTACAAACCCGATAACGTACAGGGGACAGTCCTTACCTTGATCCAAGCAAATAACCATGGACTTTTATAAATTTTTATTTTTTATTTAGTTTTAATACATATAGAATTTACTTCAGCAGACAAATAAAACTTCATTTATGTAAATACTTTACAAAGTAGTGTTGTCTATAGGTTAATTACTTTGATCGATCTGGGACTACAAACAACCTACGAGTATCAGAAGCAATAATCTCATCAAGAGTCGGCAAATAGTATCATTGGTCCCTATCCTCTCCCTTCATTGAAGATCGTTGAGGTGGGAGATACTATTCTAATCCCACGTGGCATCCCTAGTTTAGCACACATTAGAATTATCGTCATCGCCCTAACCACATAAACCTCATACTTACACAGGCACGATGATTCATATGTGGCAAAAAAAATATCTCCATTTGCTCATAGGGATTTAAATACCTTAGATAAGACTTAAATTTTTGAACATTGGTTCAATAAAAATAGGATAAATAGTGTAGGGCGTTTTATTAATTTTGGTGAATTATCAAGTCCCGAGGCATAACTTGGTGGGTCCTTAAAGGTTTTAAGGATGAATTTCTTGAACAAATAATAATAAGTTCCGTTGTCCTTGAAAATATCCAAAATACCATAAAAGTGTTCCGGACATAATCCTAAACAACTTTTGGAACCCTTCGAACCGTTTGGAGTTCATTAGGACTCATTATATTGTTCAATTCATCATTTGTAGTTAAATTTAGATTCAGTGAATTAATTTATCCTGTGCTCAATGAACCTTGTTGTTTTAATTATCCCATGAGTGGGGTACTTATACATTCACCTGATGTTTTATTTAAGAGTTATGTAAGTGGATGCCTTTAAGGGAAAGCTTAAATCATTATGTATCTTGGACTCACAATTAAAGTTGGGCTTGTAGAGTTTTAAAAGTATTCATGAGTAATTATGTTTATCTTTTCTATACCTCATTAAGCAAATTTAAATAATGTTTAATTCACTATTAAAGCCTTATGTAAAGTTTTTATGGTAAATTTGCAACAATCAAAATGTTGAATTAAGTGAATTTGGTTCTCAATAAAATATTGCATTAATCACCAATTAGAGGGCTTCAAATGAGTAAGTTATTATCTTTCTAGCTCAAGCCCACTACCTTAGGATCACCCAATTAGGTTAATGATCCCGGTGAAAATCTAGTTGTGTAAAATTTATATAAGTTTGACTCCGCTATGCAATGACCCCAAAAGCTTGAAGCCATATTTATGATTAAGAAATTTAAGCAATTAATGTTGGGATTCTATGCAAGTATACGTATCGTTATCAAGTAATAAAAAAAATTTCTATTTAAGTCCCAAATATTGATCCCACGGGGAATGTTTAGATTTGAAGTGATAAATTTACTAGGAAATTCACAGAAAGTGAATCAAAATTACTGTCACTAATTTTGACTGTTGAGATATTGTCAAAACTAAATTATTTAATTATTAACAAAACTAAAGTGCAAAGTTTAAACAGTAACTACTAAATTACAAAACTATGTTTTTGTGATGAAGATTTCTTATCTGAAAAAACATATTTCCCACTACAATGAGATTTTGGTAAAATGAGATGAGATAAATGGTTTTAATATGTATTGTGTCAAAAAAGAGAAGTTTTAATTCTCTATCCTAATATAGTGTTATAGAAAACCATCTGCTAATCCCAGGTTTAGTCCCTAAATCCGTAGCTAGGCTAGGAGGGTACTGGCTCCCACTCTAGAGCTCCCACTTCCCTTCACCTGAAGGCTAACTCTCGGTTTAATTTTTAAACACTCAGACCGAATAGGGGTTTTAGTTTGTCACCCTAAAATCTCCAATTCTGAACCCAACAACGTATATTTTCCTATTTATTTGCACTTAATTCCATGAACGAATTACTCCTTCATGGAATCAANCAAATAGAAAAAAAATCTTAGGCAAAAAACAAATCCATTTTAATTAAAAAATGGTCCTAGAATAATAAAATGATTTATTTTTTCTATTAAAGTGTTATAACTAGTTATTGATCTTTCAGGGTGCAATCATACTAGCCTCAGTGAACCTGATTTTTTTCAAGGATCCACAATTAAGTTTGTTCGATAGAGAGTGCCCGGTTATGATAGTTAACATTTGAAGAAATTATTTAACCGAGTAATTGAATGCTTTGTCTTTATTGACAAGCCTTGACTTCGATGCCTAATAGATGAATATATGATTTTTTTTTAAAAAAGAAAATCTAATTCTTCATGTACTAGCTAGAGTGCAACCCCAATACCATTGGATGGAGCGAGCAAGTTAGAAGATGTGTATTAGATGCACTCATGGTGTGTAGAAGGTCGTAAATTTTTATACATATTTGTATGTGCTCATATCAGATTTACATAAAAAGAAGCATGTAGTTGAGGTGTGCATATGTACGTTGGGTGTTCTGCTTCTCATTCCTATTTCTTAAGAGTTTTGATGCTTGTATTTTTAAAACTATTTTGATATAAATAAATCCATGTACACGACAAAGTTAAATTGAGATCATTAGAACTTATTTCTTTGTTCTCACCCATTTTTCTTTTTAGAACATGAATGATGCAACGTAACAGTTTTAATACACAATGATCTGATCCGAATCTAACTCAAAAATTCTATCTAGAACTGGGTTGACCCAATTATTATTTTGGAATGGTTTTGCCCAAAATTATAAATTTGATTCACTACCAAAACAGAACATACCACAACACTTCTTAATGGTGGTTTTAAAATTGATGGGAAAAGGCACCTAAGGCCGTGGTTTAAATCACCTTTAATTTTGGCCAGTTTAAACCTCTTGCATAGGTATAGCAATAAACGGCACTTAACCTGTTGAAACCAAACCCCCCCTCTTCTCTCTCTTTATCTCTCTCTCTCTCTCTCTCTCTCTTTCTCTCTCTCTCTCTCTCTCTCTCTCTCTCTTATAACCTCCTTCATCCTAAGGTTCAAGTGATTTGTTAATTTTTAATTTCCTCATTCTTTTTTGATGAGGCCTTACTGATTTCTTCCTATTTGTCATTGTCGAGCTCCACTAATTCTATTTCTTCATTTCGCTCGCAGCATGTTCGTCGCCAACGTGGGAAAATATAAAATTTTGGAAAGTAGTATTTTAATCTTGAAATATACGAAACCGAACCAATCTCATATAGACATTAGTTTAAACAAACAACCACAACACCACAAGTCATGCATCCATCCCGTGGAATAGACATATTACTTGATAGTCAGACTCGATTAAATAATGTAAAGTTTTTATGACATCCGCTTTACTCTGTGAATCTTTATGTTGATTGACAAATTTTCATATATAATATAAAAGATTAGACAAAGTTTATATTAAATTAGGGTCTAAAGTTTCCTATAAGAGCATACCCCTATAGTTAACTACATCGTAAATGACCGAGGTCACTTAATAAAACTTTCGACTTAGATCAGAATGCACTGTCTTCAAGAAGTGCAAAGTTTATGGTTTTCAAGATTGGACAACAGAATATCAAATGTGAAAGATCAAGTTAGAAAAGTTATTTTCAAAATCTAAAGGAAAAAAACTATGGGATATTACGGATTCTAAGGAGAAGCTCGGTGACTTCCCAAGCTATCCTATGGTTTGGCTTCAATTTCGAGCAAATATTATTGTATGTTTCATCGTGCCAAATTTATTACTTAGGGCTTACATTTGCATGACATGGTTATACAAATAGCTTGGAAGATTTGAGAGTTTATTTCGTAACAAACGACAATCTCATAGCCTAAAGCGAGTTAGGGGCTTAAATTGCATAACTTGATTGTGCAAATGTATAAAGATAAGTTGAGGATTTATGTCGTGCTAGAAAAATCCCCTCGAAGTCCTATGGCTTGTTATTTAATTCTAAGGAAAGATTTGTTGTTGTAGATTCGTTTGCTCTCTCGAAGTTGCTTTTCATGTACATTGCGTCGTGCTGCCCACAATATTAGCTTTAGGTTCCTCCTCGAAGTGACAACTACAAGTAAGACTTATAATTTTGCAGTTTAAGTGACAAGTTTTGTTGTTGTTCAAGTGCCTTGAGGGGGTTAAAGTTGATTAGAGTGATACCGGTTAGGATCCCACGGTTTCCTTATTTTGGTACCACTTATTTCTTTTGAATTTACTTAGTTTAAACAAGTTATTCAACTTGTTTAAACTAGGGAGATTTCATTAGCAATCATAGGTTACCTCATACGATGGACTCCGGTAAATTCAAAAAGACGTACTATATTGTTTGTTGTTTTGAAAATGTAAATTTAATTTTTCGAAAACATATTTTTGTATTTTTCAATTTCGGTTTAGTTTTACGTGTAAAGAAAATAAATGCAGGTAGAAAATGCTATAAGGAAAATAAATAAATTTGAAATGCATAAAATGTAAATGTGTACTAGTATCTCTGCTACGACTGCATGGAATGTTACAATGCATAATTTATTTGCAAGAAATTTAAATAAATTGCAGGAAAGAAAATAGGAGCATCTGATATAGAAAAAGTTGGAAATTGAGTCGTAGTAAAACACAAGCAAGTAGAAGAAAACACATAGTCACATATGAAAGATCATAACTAAGCGTGACACAATAGTAAATATGGGGGCTCAAAGCAGAATGTGTGCTTCCCTACCTTGATTGAGAGCTACAAACCCGATAACCTACAGGGGGCAGTCCTTACCTCGATCCAAGCAAATAACCATGGACTTTTATAAATTTTCATTTTTTATTTAGTTTTAATACATATAGAATTTACTTTAGCAGACAAATAAAACTTCATTTATGTAAATACTTTACAAAGTAGTGTTTTCTATAGGTTAATTACTTTGATCGATCTGGGACTACAAATAACCTACGAGTACCAGAAGCAATAATCTCATCAAGAGTCAGCAAATAGTATCATTGGTCCCTATCCTCTCCCCTCATTGAAGGTCGTTGAGGTGAGAGATACTATTCTAATCCCACGTGGCATCCCTCGTTTAGCACACGTTAGCATTATCTTCATCGCCCTAACCACATAAATCTCATACTTACACAGGCACGATGATTCATATGTGGCAAAAAAAATATCCCCATTTGCTCATAGGGATTTAAATACCTTAGAGAAGACATAAATTTTTGAACATTGGTTCAATTAAAATAGGATAAATAGTGTAGGGCGTTTTATTAATTTTGGTGAATTATCAAGTCCCGAGGCATAACTTGGTGGGTCCTTAAAGGTTTTAAGGATGAATTTCTTGAACAAATAATAATAAGTTCAGTTGTCCTTGAAAATATCCAAAATATCATAAAAGTGTTCCGGACATAATCCTAAACAACTTTTGGAACCCTTCGAACCATTTGGAGTTCATTAGGACTCATTATATTGTTCAATTCATCATTTGTACTTAAATTTAGATTCAATGAATTAATTTATCCTGTGCTCAATGAACCTTGTTGTTTTAATTATCCCATGAGTGGGGTACTTATACATTCACCTGATGTTTTATTTAAGAGTTATGTAAGTGGATGCCTTTAAGGGAAAGCTTAAATCATTACGTATCTTGGACTCACAATTAAAATTGGGCTTGTAGAGTTTTAAAAATATTCATGAGTAATTATGTTTATCTTTTCTATACCTCATTAAGCAAATTTAAATAATGTTTAATTCACTATTAAAGCCTTATGTCAAGTTTTTATGGTAAATTTGCAACAATCAAAATGTTGAATTAAGTGAATTTGGTTCTCATTAAAATATTGCATTAATCACCAATTAGAGGGCTTCAAATGAGTAAGTTATTATCTTTCGAGCTCAAGCCCACTACCTTAGGATCACCCAATTAGGTTAATGATCCCGGTGATAATCTAGTTGTGTAAAATTTATATAAGTTTGACTCTGCTATGCAATGACGCCAAAAGCTTGATGCAATATTTATGATTAAGAAATTTAAGCAATTAATGTTGGGATTCTATGCAAGTATTCACATCGTTATCAAGTAATAAAAAAATTTTCTTTTTAAGCCCCAAATATTGATCCCACGGGGAATGTTTAAATTTGAAGTGATAAATTTACTAGGAAATTCATAGAAAGTGAATCAAAATTACTGTCACTAATTTTGAATGCTGAGACATTGTCAAAACTAAATTATTTAATTATTAACAAAACTAAAGTGCAAAGTTTAAACAGTAACTACTAAATTACAAAATTATGTTTTTGTGATGAAGATTTCTTATCTGAAAAAACATATTTCCTACTACAATGAGATTTTGGTAAAATGAGATGAGATAAATGGTTTTATTATGTATTGTACCAAATAAGAGAAGTTTTAATTCTCTATCCTAATATAGTGTTATAGAAAATCATCGGCTAATCCCAGGTTTAGTCCCTAAATCCGTAGCTAGGCTAGGAGGGTACTGGCTCCTACTCTAGAGCTCCCACTTCCCTTCACCTGAAGGCTAACTCTCGCTTTAGTTTTTAAACACTTAGACCAAATAGGGGTTTTAGTCTGTCACCCTAAAATCTCCAATTCTAAACCCAACAACGTATATTTTCCTATTTATTTGCACTTAATTCCATGAACGAATTACTCCTTCATGGAATCAAATGTGATCGTCACTCTGTTGTAGAACTCATACTCCATTTCCTGGATCTAATATTTTACAACACATTTTAACAATTCATTTGGCCAGATCAAAATGTGAATTAAGTTCGGAGTTAAAAAATCATCATAATTTAATTTATATTTTAATATTGGCACATCCATATTATCTCTTCATCTTACCATACCTCATAGGAGAGAGAAAGATAAAATAGACTACTGATACTTCATGAGGAATATATAACAAAACATAAATTTCATATATAAAAGAATGTTTATGAAACATTAAGAAACAAATAACACTTATCTAAAACTCTTTCTCAAAGAAAATCCCTTCTAGCCTCTCCTAGGAAACGTAAGAAGAAGAAATCTCTCACTTTTCTCCTTCTCCAACACTCTCAGAGAAGATTTCACACCTAATCTTACCACAAAGACTCTAAACTCCTAAAGAAACATCATTAATAGACTCCAGAATGGTGGTGGAACAAAGATGGAAAAAGTGTATGGAGGCGAGGTGTTGCGAAAAATTGAGCAAGGAGTTCTGATCAATTTCGACCCCAAATAGAGCCTAGAGTTGGTTCTCCAATATATGCATAAAAAAACCCTTCAAAAAGCATCCAAATTTGTCGAATCTTCTAGAAATAGGGTCTAAATTGACATTGGCGCTGTTGGCGCCCATTTTGGTGCTATCAGTGCTGTAAAATTCATCAGTCTTTCTGTAAGTCTGCACCGTCGGTGTTCGGCTCTGAGTATTTCTTAAAAAATGTCATTTTGACTCCAAATTCCATCATTTTTGCTTCATTTTTTGCTTCATGACCTAAAAATAAAAAATCTGCAAGAAAATATAAAAATACCTTCCAATAAAGCGTAATATCACAAAAAATGATTCTAAAATATGGGTCTAAAAATGCATATTTTTTTGTGTATCAAAATCCCCTAAACTTACATGTTACTTGTCCTCAAGTAAATCCTCTATTCTATAAAAATATGACTTATTGTAAAGAATTTAACTTCTATATTTCCATATTTTAGTCTACTAAACATAATAGCATAACTTAAGAGAATATAAAAACAACTCCAGTTAGTACTAAAGGTATAAGAATATTTAGCAATCAAGTCCAAGATTTCTGATTCTCTATTATTTTCAAGAAAAATTGTAAATTGACATATCATAGTCACTTAGAATATTCATATGAAAAAGAACTTTATAAAAATTTATTAGTAAATAAACTAATACTCAAATAAAAGTTTAAAAGATGTAGTCAAGTCTTCTTCCTTAAGTTGATTCAAGTGAAGCCAATTGTTAAGTAGGCATCCCATTAAGCTTCTCCTCACATCTCTCTCTTTTTTTTCTTTTTCAATCTTTTTTCTTTTCTTTTTCTTTTCTATATGAGGATTACTATAATTTGATAACCTTTAATGATTTTGAACTCCACTATCCTCCTCTTAAAGTTAAAAACTTTTCGCATTCCTACACTTAACAAATTTATATTACTTTAAAGATTTCTTAAAGTTTAATTCTTTTCTTTTTTACATGAATTTCTAAGATTTATAATACTTAAAAAATACAAATTTTTTTTATTTAATATAGAAAAACATAGTTTTATTCTCTTATACCAAATATCTTAATCTCTAAAATTAACCTTAATTATTGAAAAGTTTTACCTTAGTTTACTATATGTTTAGAAACATAAATATAGTTATCTAAAGTTAACCTCTAATACCAAATTTCATGTTAATTGCATCTTTCTCCAGTAAATAGCAAAACGACTTAGCAATCTTAGAAAAATCCTTAATATATCGCCTGTAGAATCCAACATTTCCTAAAAAACTCTTAGTTTCCCTTACATTTGTTGGATAAGGTAAATTAGCGATCACTTGAATTTTAGCAGGATCTACTTCCATACCATTTTTCTTGATATTTGATGACCTAATATAATTCCTCCTGCTACCATAAATTGACATTTTTCCTAATTAAGAACTAAATGATAACCTAATACAATTCACCCCTGCTACCATAATCTGTCATTTTTCCCAACTTATATTTGATGACCTAATACAATTCCTCCTGCTACCATAAATTGACATTTTTCTCAATTAAGGACTAAATTTGTTTCTGATACAATTCCTCCTGCTACCATAAATTGGCATTTTTCCCAGTTAAGGACTAAATTTGTTTCTCTAATATAATTCCTCCTACTACCATAAATTGGCATTTTTCCCAATTAAGGACTAAATTTGTTTCTTCACGGTGCTTAAGATCAATAGATAAATGTCTAAAAAATGAGTCAAATGAAGTTCCAAACACTGAAACGTCATCCATAAAGACTTTAATCCCTTTTTCAATTAAATCACAAATAAGAGCCATCATGCATCTTTGAAATGTAGCAGGGGCATTACATAAACCAAAGGAAATTCTTCTAAAATCAAAAGTACCATAAGGACTGGTAAATGTTGTTTTCTCTTGATCCTTAGGAGATTATTGAATTTGGTGATAATCGGTATATCCATCCAGAAAACAAAAGTATTTGTGCCCAGCTAGTCTATCCAGCATTTGATCTAGAAAGGGTAGTGGAAAATGATCTTTTTTAGTGGCAAGATTTAATTTTCTATAATTAATGCATATTCGCCACCCTGTTACTTGTCTAGTAGGTATTAACTCATTATGCTCATTTACAGTTACAATTACTCCTCCTTTCTTAAGAAAACAGTGAATTGGACTAACCCATGCACTATCTCAAATAGGGTAGATAATTCCAACATCTAACCACTTTAAAATTTCTTTCTTAACAACCTCTTTTATAACAGGATTTAATCTCTTTTGTGGATGAACCCTGGCTTTGCAGTTTTCTTCCAGATTAATTCTATACATACAAATTGAAGGACTAATTCCTTTATTATCAGCAATTGTCCACCCGAAGGCTTTCTTAAAATTTTTTAGAATTTTCATCATCTATTCTTCTTCTTCCTTTGTTAACTTCAAGGAAATTATAATAGTAAAGCAGTAGAATCTCTTAAAAAGGCATATTTTAATTGTTCAGGAAGAAATTTCACCTCAAGTTCTGAAGGTTTTTTAATAGATGGAAAAAATGATTTATCTTTGTCTATCGTGTCCAAAATTTCAAAATTTTTGTGAACATAACTTAAATCTTCCTTAAAAAGGTTTACATATTGATCTAATTCCTCTTCTTGCTCATGTTCCAAATCTTTTTCTTCAGATTTTTCTTCATAAGTAGTCTTAAAATGACATTCGCTCAGATATCTTATATTTTTTTCTTCAGATTTTTCTTCATAAGTAGTCTTGAAATGACATTCGCTCAGATATCTTATAAACATTCAACATCTTTACCATTTGCAAGGTATTTCATTGATTTTAAAATGTTAAAAGTAACAATTTGATCATTGACGCTCATTGTTAATTCCCCTTTGTGCACATCTATCATTGCTTTTGCTGTGGCTAGAAAAAATCTGCCTAAAATGATAGGTATCTCTTTTTCTTCCTCTACATCTAGCACAATGAAATCAATAGGAAAGATAAATTGATCCACTTTCAGTATGACATCTTCTATAACTCCTTTAGGATAGGTTATTGAACGATCTGTTAACAACAGAGTTACATTAGTAGGGGTTATCTCTCATAATCCCGTTCTCTTAAATATTAATAATGGCATATGGTTAATGCTTGCGCCTAAATTTCATAAAGCTTTCCCATAAAATCTGTCTACTATTGCATATGGAATTGTAAAGCTACCATGATCTTTAAGCTTTTCAGGAAGTTTCTTCTGAATTATAGAACTGAACTCCGCACTAAGTGTAAAAGTCTCATTATCTTCAAACTTCCTTTTTCTGTTGAGAATATCCATCATAAAAATTACATAGCTTGGCATTTGTTCTAAGGCTTTAGCAAATGGAATATTGATTGTATGCTTCTTAAATATTTCTAGAAATTTTTAAAATTGCTTATCCAACTTCTGTTGTTGAAGTCTCTAAGGTAATGGAGGTGGTGGATTTTTGAAATCAATTCTTTGTAGAGAAATAGGTCTTTCAGAATCTTTCAGAGCGTCCACTTTTGATTCTTCAATTTCTTTTCTTTCTACTTCAATCTCTTTTTGAACCCTACCTTCCAACTTTCTTCTGCTTCTAAGTTGTACGGCTTTAACTTGCTCTTTATTTTGGTCTTTCAGATTTGATTCAGTATTACTAGGAAGTGTTCCTTGGGATCTATTACTTAATGAACTTGTGATTTGCCCAAGTTGATTCTAAATATTTCTAATTGTAGCTCCTTCACTTTGTAACTGATTACACGCTTGTAACACCACTTCTTCTATAGACAACTTTGAATCCTTAAACTGTGTATTACTGTTGAAACCTAGAGGATAAGTAGATATATAATTATTATTACCTTGGTTCTTCCAGTTTTTGAATGGGTTTCCTTGGTTGTTCCCTCATTGCTGATTATTATCACCCGAATTGTTATTCCATTTAAATTTGGGATGGTTCTTCCAACATGGGTTATAATAATTGGAATATGGGTTATTCTGCTTATTATTTATGACATTCAAAGTTTCTAATGATGCTTGAGAATCTACCATTTGGCCTAATGAATTCTCTTCAATCATGGAAATTGGTTGAGAAAAATTCATTCCAAATTGGTCTAACTTCCTTGAAATTGCAGTAACATGATTTGCTAACATAAAAAATACATCAGTTTCATGAATGTTGGCTACTTTCTTAAGATTTACCCTCTCAGAAGGTCATTGAAAATTATTGGTAGCCATCTCTTCAATTAAAGCATAAACGTCATGAAATGGTTTTAACATCAATGAACCACCAGCAACGGTATCGATAATAGATCTAAGAGAACCAATTAATCCATTATAAAAAGTTTGAACTATTAACCAATCTGGTATAGCATGGTGTGGACACTTTCTTAAGATTTAAATCACTCCCATGCTTCATAAACAGATTCCCCTTCAAACTGATTAAAAGATGTAATATCATTTCTATGATTTGCAGTTTTTTATGGTGGAAAATATTTAGAAAGGAATTTTTGTGCTAAATCACCCAAGTTCTGATAGATTTAAGTGCTAATGAATTCAACCACATCTTAGTTTTATCCTTCAGTGAGAAAGAAAATAACCTAAGTCTTATGACATCATCTGAAACACCATTGTATTTAAATGTGGCACATAATTCTAGAAAATTGGTAAGATGTAAATTTGGATCTTTAGTTGGTGATTCCCCAAACTAATTATTTGATACCATTTAGATAATAGAAGGTTTAAGCTCAAATGAATTAACCACTACAGTAGGTTTTTGAATACCACAATGAAGTTCATCTACAGTAGGGTTGACATAATCTCTTAAAGGTCTAAACTCTTGATGAATTTTAACATTTTAAATATTTTAATTTGTCATTTTTGTAATTTTCTTGGATTTTTCAAGAATAATTTTTTTGGTTTTTCTGATTTTTCTAATAGTTCTTTCTAATTCAAAATCGTAGGGCACTAGTTCCTTCAAAACCTGAACTAAGCATACACTAACATAAAATAAAATAACATAAAAAATAAGACATTATTTAAAGTTTAAATAAGACTTTCTAAAAATAGAAATTTACTTAGTTTTCTTCCCCGTTAAGAGCGCCAAAAACTTGGTATACGAACTTAAAACTTATGCATAGTATAGAAATAATTCTGATGGTATTTTTCACATATATTTCCTTATTTTGCAACAAAACCAAATACTTGATTCTGAATAAAAATAAGAATTTAACTTCTTAATTTATATATTTTTATACTAGGATACTACGCAAGTATACATATCGTTATCAAGTAATATAAGACATTTTGATTAAGACCTGAATATCAAACTCACAGAGAAGTCTATGGAATATGCACTTTTTAGAAAGTTTTTCTATTTATAAAAAGATAATTACTTAAACTAAAAACAAATTTTATAAGAATTTAAAATTTAAATATTTTTGGTATTTTTGATATTTTAACGAAGCAGTAACAACTGAAAAAGAAAACTAAAGTTTTTGTAGAAGAAAAGTACTTAATGTGAAAATATCTTTCTTCTTATCATGAATCAATAATAAATTCAGGAATTCTGTTGTGGAAGTATGCAAATTGTGTTATGCTAAATAGGAGTAATAATATTCTTTACCCTTACTAGAGACGCTATAAAGAATATTGGTGTTGACCTCACTTTTGGTTGAGGTTTAGTTTTTCCCTTTTAGTAGCCTAAGGTCTAGCCATTGACTTTTCTATTGACTATTCTTAGAAAACTAAACAAGGAACCCTCACCATCAGAAACTCTACACTTATTTTCTTATTGACTATTCTTAGAAAACTAGACAAGGAACTCTCACCATTAGAAATTCTACAATTTTCTATTGACTATTCTTAGAAAACTAGACATGGAACCCTCACCATTAGAAATTCCAAACTTCTTATTGCCTATTCTTAGAAAACTAGATCTGGAACCCTCACCACTAGAAATTTCAAACTCTTCTCTACTCAACTTGAAGTTCCACATATTGGTCGGTCTAGTTCTTCCTCTTTAGTAGCCTAGGGTCTAGCCATAGGACTTTCCTGTTGACTATTCCTAGCACATGGAACCCTCACCATTAGAAATTCTACACTCTTCTCTACTCAACTTGGAATTCCACATAAGGAACCCTCACCATTAGAAATTCTACACTCCTCTTTACTCAACTTGAAGTTCAACATATTAGCACCCTCACCACTAGAAATTCTACCATCTTCTTTACTTAACTTGAAGTTCCACATATTGATCAAACCCTAACCACTAGAAATTCCAAACTCTTCTCTACTCAAATTGAAGTTCCACATGTTGGTCTCCCACCATTAGAAATTCTACCCTCTTCTTTACTCAACTTGAAGTTCCACATATTGGTCCTAACCTCTAGCATTTAGTAGGTGGGATCACTATAGGGGAAACTCAAGATGAGTCACCCTTAGGACTGTTGGACTTAAGGTTAACCCTGGGTGTTGGTCTAGAGCTAAGGCGCTCACTACACTTACTACACTCATATACACCCACATTCACTCACAACCGTAAACTCAAATTTCTAGCCTAGATCCCTTGATCTTTTGGGATACTCATGTAGATAGGGGTGTAAACGAACCGAACACGAACAAACAACGGTCATGTTCGAGTTCGGTTCGTTTGAAATATAGTTTGTTTGAAATAGGCTCGTGTTCGAAATTGTTCGTGAATAGTCAGTTCGTGTTCGGTTCGAAAATGTTCGAATTGTTCGAATTGTTCGAATTGTTCGAATTCGAAATGTTCGAAATGTTCGAAATGTTCGAAATGTTCGAAATGTTCGAAATGGCTGAAATATTTGAAAATTTTCAAAATTGTATATATTTTTGCAATTGCTAAATAGACAACAATTTAAATATTAATTTTCATATCTTTTAAAAAATTGAATTACATCAATTTATCTTTTAAAAATTAAAATGCATCTTTACAAAATATATAAGAAATAATAATTAATTCTCAAACTACAAAAAATAATAATAATGAACTTCAATAAAATTAATCAATGTCTAAAAACTCATTACATCATTACATCCAATAATTCAAAAACATTCCAATAATTCAATTACATAATAACGAATTGTATCACGCAATGTGGTACAATTTACTTCACAAGAAACTATCCTACATTCCATTTGACGCTGCAGCTTTTTCTGACTTTTTGATGCGCTTCCCTTTCTTTAACATGTCTAGGTATGTCATCTCTTCCTAAAAGAGAAAAAAAAAACAGTAACGTTTACAATATTTGATATGAGATGAAATTAAAGTGTGTACAATACTCACTCTATTTTTCTAATTAAATGATGGATGAAAACAAAAAAATAAAAGATTGATTACATTGACCTGTTGTTTTATTTGTACATCTTTGAGAAGCTCAGTAATCCTCCTAAACAATAATCTCAGGAAATGTTGCGAGTCTTCCTTCAAACTCATTTCTTTCTTTCCAAGATATAAAAAAATGTTAGCCAATAGAAATACAACTTGCTCGATCCTGAGATTCATATTCGCATCCAAAGTTATTTCGAAGATTCAACTCCAAACAACTTCAACCAAAGTAATGTATAAGCAATGACCGAAATTAAAAAGCAAAACTGAAAAGCAATAGCAGGTTGCCATTAATCTCAACTTTAGCAGGTTGTTATCACTTTTCCAAAGAAATTATTTATAAAACAAAGTTATTTCCAATATTCAGCTCCAAACAACTTCAACCAAAGTAATGTATAAGCAAACAAAAGCTTATCTTAATGTAACAGCATTAATAGGAATGAAAGGAATGAATCTTAGAGCTCAAAAGCTAAGACTGAAATCTCAACATATTCAAACTGCAGGTCACCATAAACTATAAATCTGCATTAAAAAAGCTAAATATAAATCTGAATATAAATCTGCAGGTCACCATAAGCACGAACACCATAAGCACGATAAGCATGAACAACATTAAATCTGCAGGTCAACATATTCAAACTGCAGGTCACCATAAGCACGAACAACATTAAAAAAGCTAAATATAAATCTGAATATAAATCTGCAGGTCACCATAAGCACGATAAGCATGAACAGCCTTAAATCTACACGTCAACATATTCAAACTGCAGGTCACCATAAGCACGAACAACATTAAAAAAACTAAATATAAATCTGAAAGGATCCAGAGCTCAAAAGCTAAGACTGAAATCTCAACATTGCACTCAACAACAGCCATTAATTAAGCAAAGATGAAAAGCAAAGACTGAAATCTAGAGGTCACCATAAACTGAAAAACTGAAAAACTTAACAGTCATTAATCTCAGGCTTTCTTATTACCCTACCATGTGTATGAGTATGGGGTCGCCATCTATCAAGTAGAGGCCTTCCATCCATTCCCATTGCCATAGCAGAACAAATTAAGGGACTTCC
>JXCR01026655.1:0-15732 GCA_002079205.1 Phalaenopsis hybrid cultivar
TATATATATATATATATTTTAAAAATGAATGACTAGAGATTATTATATGAGCCTCCAACCACCCTTAATGTGTCTAATAATTCGAGTACCACCTCCTAAGACTATATATATGCATATATATAAATAGCTAATTGAAATCTGCGATTTAAACGTACTGATGAGTTCTTAAATGTTGCAAAGTATTTTGTATAATCAATATCATAGCTTCCCACAAATCTATCAGTGTAAGTTTTGATGCTCATGTACGAAGAACAAAAATCAAGCATTACTAACACCAGACGACGTCAAGTTGGATTTGTATCTTAATGGATTTCAACCTAATTTTTTGTATTGGACTGCACATGGAGAGCATGAAGCAAATGTTGAGTGTGATCACATTGGTGCTCATCAAATTTTGCCCCTCTATTGGAATATGATGGTTGCATATTTGAAGAAATGGTTTTCCATGGAAGCAGAGCTAGTTTTTTTTTGAGAAAGTTTCTCAGGATGATCGATCACCAAATGATGAAGCAAAAGAATTCTACAAATTTACTCAATGCTGCATAATAACATTTGTGGGAAGATTGTGCCATATATTCAGAGTTATTAGTAGTACTTTAAATATGGAGCATTAGATTATATTACAATATGCCTGGATAGTATTTTAACTAAATTGCAGTGTTATTAAAAGAGGAAAACCCTAAGAAAAATTTAGTTCCATGTGATATTTATATAATTTTCTGGGGGATCATTTTCTCTTATTGTGGGGATGGTGTTGGTGCAATTAATTTCAATTCGGTGGAAGTTTGGAGGATGTCTTGTTTCAACCTAGGAATTGAGCTCCAAAATTGAGCTTAAGCAGTGGATTTGAGTGGCTAAGGATGGTTGGGTCAATCTCAAGGGGTCTCAAGGAAGCTCTGGAAGCAATTTGGCAGAGTCTTCCCAAGGAATTTCAAGCTCTCTTCCTTTGGTCATGGAGGAGGAGGGGGGGGGGGGTTTAAATAGACGGGCTTGGAGAGGCTACCAGAGGCAATTGATGGGTGCTTTGAGTTGCTTATGTGGATGCCAGCAAGGTGCAAAAATTCAATTGGGATGAGACAACTTGGATGTGTTTAATTTTGAGTTTTGGCCAAGGTGGAGCTTTTGATTTTGGGTTTTCCGACCACCAAGGTGGCTGGTCGGCCAGCACCATCAAACTCAGGGAAGTCAGGACTTGGTTTTGGTGAAGTCAATTGGGGTTGGCCATGTGTAAAGGTGTGGAATTGAAATAGTATGGGAAAAGGGCCATTTTGGGTCAAATTGGGTCAAGACATGGTTTGGGTTGGGTTCAACCACCAAAGTTGGTCTTTGGGCCGAAGAGGATCAGATGGGTCAGCTAAAATGATGTGTAGAAGTCTCCATCCAGAGAGATTTGGTTAATCATGGGTTTAAGTGATTCATGGGAGGGGATAAAAGAATCTTAAGGATATTTGAAAGTGTTTTAGCCTTTTTCCAATAATAGCTTGGTGATGTTGCATGGCTCTCATGGCTTGCCTATGGCTTGGGAGTGGCTTCATGACTTGCATTTGGCTTGGCTAATTTTCATGAGAATGGATTTTTGAACTTATGAAATATTTTGGTAGATTTTGGCATGATGGTTGATTTAGAATGCTTTTATTTTGGATTTATGACTTTAGGAATGATTTTATCAAATGGATGATGAAAAGAAATAATTGTCAGGTGGGCCTTGGACTTGGGCTTTTTGGAATTAAGTGTAGTGAACTTGGGTCTTTGAAATTGAAATTAAATTTGGGCTAAAATTTGGGCTAATTGAATGTTGAGTTTAGTGTAGGAATATGTCATGAGAGATGTGGAAAAATTTCAAAAGTGATTTTGAATTGAATTAGTGGGACAATTTGGTGAATTTAGGCATATGGTCAGAATCGGGCCTTTTTAATTTGAATAAATTTGGCTTGCAATTGAGTCAAATTGGGCTTGAATTTTGTTGAGAATTGAATTAGGGATGCTGAATTTTGATTTGGAATTGAAATTGGACAAGATTGGGGTCAATTGGGTTAAGATTGTGGTTAATTTGGGGACATAAGCTTTTAAGGGCAATTTATGGTTTTTGGTCAAATTGGGTAAAATTAGTCAAATTTGGTCAAATTGATGATAAAAAAAATTGAAATTGGGATTATTTGGGATTATTTTGGATTATTTTGGAATTTTTGGAATTTTTGAAATTTTTAGGTCACGGGGTGCATTTTGGTAATTTTGGCAATTTTTTTGGGTATTTTGGTTATTTGGTGGTTTTGTGCCCAAAATGGGCCAATGAGTCATGAATCCATATTAAACTAATAGGATCCATATGAGGACTCAGTTTTAGATGCTCAATATGTTGGTTCTAACCCTCTTAGCTAAAGTCTAGGGGTATAGGGTCATCCATATGAGCTTTCTAAAAAGAGTCAGGAAACCAAACTAAGGGATCCTAGGGTTTAGGGTATGTGAGAGAGTGTAGTGTGTGCAAGTTAGCCCCACCAAAACCAGAACACCCAAGGTTAGTCCTAAGGTCTGACCATCCTATGGGGGACTCCCCTTGAGCTCCTTATATTGACCCCACCTACTAAGTGCTAGAGGTTAGAACCAACATGTGGAACTTCAAGTTGAGTAAAAAATAGTTTGGGAATTTCTAATGGTGAGGGTTCCCTTTCTAATCCTCTAAGAATAGTCAATAGGAAAGTCCTATGGCTAGACCAAGGTTAATAAAGAGGAAAAACTAGACATCAACCAAAAATGAGGTCAACAAATTTATTTGAGTAATTACTGAGATTTTTATACTAACCTGCTTATATAACTAATAATGATGCAAGCAGATTATTTATCAGCAATTAAACATAGAGGATGACATTTTTATAGGTGTCAGCATTATTTTTGGGTGTGGAGTTGCCCGTTGGAAATTGTCGGCCACCGGAATTGGAATCCCGTCGCCCGCTTCAGAAAGGAAATTTAATATATATATATATATATATATTAAAAAAATATGAAATCAAACTGATCTCATATTCTTCATAGTTTAAATGAAAGAACATTATACCTCAAACCATGTATCTACCCTGAAGCATAAAAACAAGACTTGAGAATGAGACTCGATCAAATAAACTGAGAAATATATGGCATCCGTTTAGTCTACGAAACCATTTTATTTGCCGACAATTTTTCCTATTTAATATAAAGAATTAAATAAGGTTTATATTAAGCTGAGGTTAGAAAAGCTTCATATAAGGACAAACCCATATAATTAATTACATCTTAGATAACCGAAGTGACCTGAGAAAACTCTCGATAATAATCAGAAAATGTTATCTTCAAAAAGGTCAAAAGATAGAACTTTTCAACGAGATTCAGACGAAGAGGTGTGAAAAGGGAATGACTCAATTTGGAACATTTATTGTGGGATATAAAGGAGAAAGAACTAGGGGGTGTCATAGATCCGGAGGAGAACCTCGGTGACTTCCCAGTTTATCCTATTGTTTGGTTTCAATTTTGAGGAGGAATTATTTAAATGTTTTATCCTGTCAATTTTATTAGTTAGGGCTTACATTTGTGTGAAACGATCACACAAACAACCTGGAAGATATGAGGATTTAGGTCGTCAGGAACAACAACCTCAGAATCTTAAGACGAGTTAGAGCTTATATTGTGCATCAGAGCTATACAAAAGCCTAAAGATAATGTGAGGATTTATGTTGCATAAGCAAATAACCTCGAAATCTTATGGCTTGATTGTTTAATTCTAAGAAAAGATGTGTTGTTGTAGATCATTTTGCTATTGAAGATGGCCGTGCTGACCACAATGCTAGCTCCAAGCTCCTTGGCATGACGAGTTTAAGTTTTCTAATATGCAGGTTATAGTGTCAAATCGGATGTTTCAATGGTTGTAGTTCTTTAAATTTTCATTGGGCATATTAAAGTTGATTAGAGCGACACCGGTTAGGATCCTACGGTTCCCTCGTTCTGGTACCACAATTTTTTATTGGATTCACTTAGTCCAATTGAATTTACTAAACTCAACTGAATGAGTTCTGTACTTTCACTTAGACCGTGGGAAGCCTCGTTAGCAACCGTGGGTTACCTCCTCCTAGGGATTCCCAATCATCTGATAAAGACGTCTTAATTTAGTTGCGATTTTTGTTTTGTGATTTTTGTGATTAAATTTTGATTTGTCCAATATTTTGAATATTGTGACGTTGAGTTTTATCTTGATTGATTTTAGTTTTGGTTTGGTTTTGCAGCTATCCTAGCAGTTTTGGTTTTTGTATAGGGAAACATCATTGTTTAACATGCAAGTTTTATAAGCATAAAAATACAGTGTGGAAGGTATAAGAAAAGACTATACTATAAACTGTAAAGCGTACCTAGCGAGTCTTCTTGTTTCACCACTTGAAATGTCAGTACTTGCAAGACATGTATATAATATTGCAAGGAACTTAAATTACATGAGTAGATGAAAGTTTAGCTACCAAACCCCATGTTATGATTTTGTTAAGTCTTGGGAGATCTTATTGGATAACTTTAGAACAAAATATAACAAGTTCAATTTGTCCTTCAAAATATTCAAAAGATTTCAAACTGCTCGGGGTATGACCCTAAACTATTTTGGAGATTTCTTGGATTATTTTAAGTTCATTTCTGAACTTATCATATCGTTCCATTAACCATCCAAGTTTAGAGTGTGACTACCCCGTTACTCAGTGAAACTTAACAATTTAATAATCCCAAGGATATGATACTCGATTAGTCACTTAACGTTTCACTTAAGAGTTCTGTGGATGGGTGCCCCTAAGACAAATTTAGTTCATTTAAGATTGTGGTGCCCATAATTAAGATCAAGCTTGTAGTGTTTTAAGATGTTAATCACCGATTAGGTTATCTTCTAAATCCGATCAATTGAGTTTAAATATCGAGCCTAGGTCGCCACTAAGTCTTTAACAATCATGATGGGTGAAATGGTGATTATCAAAATTTTGATTTCAAGTGATGTGCATTCTTATCAAATGGTCACATCATCGTCAATTTAGGGCTTAAGAAAAGTAAACTATCATCTTTCCGACTTAAGCTCATTACTTAAGAATCATTTTATCTAAGTTGACTTCCGAGTTATGAAAATTAGGAGGGTTATGATTTTGTTGATGTTGTGCAAAAGTGGTGAGTGAGTTTCTACCTTTTAGTCCCATCGTATTTCAATCATCCAAATATGCTTGTTAAGATCAAAATTACCTATTTTCTCTTCGTTAATACTAAATTTTGATTAAGGCACCAAAGTCTTAAAGTTACCACTTTGCCCTTAGGGCACTTCACCTCATAACTCTTCAGACACAACTCAAACGACTTCGAGGGTTTAACGTGTCATATCAATGAGGTAACTACAATGTTTAGAGGAGAACATGTGGACCTCTCAAAATTTTGATTTAATTTAGAAAATTATTTAAATTTAGAAGATAGAATTTTCAAAAGTTAATTTAATTAATTATCCAAAATAAATTTTATATTTTTGAAAAACATTATCAAAGGTTTTCTAAGGTCAAATAAACAATTAAAAAATATCATAATTTTTTTAATCAAATTTCTATTATTATTATTTAATTTTAATATACTTCTCTAAATTCAGAAAACCCAGAGAATCAAATCTTATATTTTTGTGATTTTTAATTTGTTTATTATGATTATTTTAACGGGAGAACTTGAAAATTCATTTTTAAGCAGTTAAAATTTATTTTTAGCTTAAAAAAATTAGGAAAAATGTCCCAATGAATTCTAAGTGATCAGAAAACATTCTCACTCTTTTTTAACCATTTTTTGTATTTTTGAAAATTTTGATTATTTTGATTATTTTTAATTCAAAATATATTTTAAAAATAAAATATTTTCACAAAAAATAGATTTTATTTTTATAAGATGCCCCTGGTCACAAGAAACTCAGAGAAACAATTGTCATAATTTTTCTAAGTATATTTAATTTAATATAATTATTTTTATACAAAAAGGCAAGGCTTCCTTAAAAATCCATTTTAATGCTTAGACTAAGTCAAATAATTTTGATATTTATACAGTGAATAAACATGATTTTATGGACAGTGGAGAAGTGAATTTTTCAATTTTTAATAAGTGTATAATTTATATAAATTAATATAAGGTATATACATTTAATTAAGTATAGAAATTCACAAAATGATTCAAAGTATCACAATATTTTTCTTAGATTTCTCTGACCAGAGGAAACCTATTAAAATTGTTCTCATAATTTTTCAAGGAATTTTTTTTATTTCTATAATTAAAATAAGTCAAAATGGTCACCTTAGCTCAAAAATTAGGGTTAGAAGCATATAGATGCTCTCTGACCTTGGAAAAATCAGAGAACATCTCCTTCGTGATGGAGAATTAAAATACCACAGAGGGTATTTAATTCATTAAAAATAATATATTGAAATATAATTTTTATTTTTAATCCACATTATTCTCCTCTGTTCACTGAGCAAGAGGATATTTATCTTTTATTTTTATGATTTTTCAATGAAAAGTTATGAATTTTTAAAGATTTATTATTTATTTAAAAAAGAAAAAGCTTTAATTTTCTATTTATCCCAACCATGCGCCACGTCATCCTCATCCTCCCCGAAACGCCACACGTCACTTCTTGGTTTGGTGCCGCTGTCTGATTTGGTTGCCACGCATCCCGCTGTTCAAGCACGAATGCTCTATCCGGCTCGATTTCGTCCATCCATCCGATACACGCTCGATCAGGCGGCTCTCCATCATCTTCCCCTATAGCCAAAACCCGTGAACCATCTAACTTTAAACCCTAAAATCTTGGTCTATACTCAATCAAATCGTTTCGGGTTTGTTCCTACACCTTCATCTACTCAAGACGAGTACATCTATATGGTTACATTGCTATGAATTGCAAGTTTTCTTCTCAAATGTTCAAGCCCAGCCCAAAAATAGGGTTAGTGAGCTATACCTTTGCCCAAGAGGTATGACCTCGATTGGGTGCTTGTGGAAGCTTCAGTGGAGTTTGACGAACCTTGTGGATGTGTTTATTTCCTTTGGTGAAGGCTCCAAGTATGAGTTCGATTAGAGGATGGAGCGGCATTGGTCTAAGGATAGGTTTGAGGGCTCAACGGAGGGGGATTTTGATGGGGATCTTCCTCTCTTGCTCTGGTGAAGCTCAAGAGCAAATCAATTTGGGGTTTGAGAGAGTTTTGAAGAAGGCTAAAGTTTGCTCTGATTTTGAGCTAAAAAATCGAGCTCCAGTGATGGGGAAGATGACCAAAGAATGGTTGCAATGGGGTTGTAAAGACTTGGAAGAGCTCTGGAAACAGTTTTAATAGGGTTTCAAGAAAACTTTTCTGGTCCCTTTTTAGCCATGGAACAGGGGTTTAAGTAAAACAGCTTAAGGTGGCTATCATGATCTTCATTTGGGTGCAATATGGAGCTTATGTAGAGGGCTTCAAGATGTTAAACACCAATCAAAGCTAGACACATTGGATGGATGAAATTGGGTTTAAACTTAGACATGGGGTCTCGATTTTGGCTCCTCTGACAACTAGGGTGGTTGGCCATGGCAAGGGAGGTGCTTAGGTGGCTCAGGAACCTCAAAGGAATCTGTCACAACAATTAATTTAAGTTGGTGATAGGTTTTGACAAAGATATCTTTGCTTAAGCAATTTAGGAAACAAATCCCTTAATTTAGGGGACCTTTGCTCCATGGCTCATCTAGGGTGGGTTAAGTGAGTCTAGCTTGGTCACTAGGATCCAAAAGTTGGCTATAAAAGTCTTCCTTGATCAATTTGACATGGCTAGGTCAACTTTGGTGCATGGGTCTAATTTGGGTCAAAATAGCCAAATGTTGGGTTTGGGTTAGACTAGCCATGAATTTGTGCCCCAATTGATTGATCAACATTGTGTAGATGATTATTATGAATATTTTTGGTGAAGTATTGAAGTGACTTTGAGTTCAATTGGAAGCTTAATTTGAAAGATTTTGAGATTTTGGTCAATTTGGACATGTTGGACTAGACTTGGGTCTAGGTTGGGCTACAATTGGGCTAATTTCAAATTGATGGTTGAAAATGGTCCATAGAAATTTCATGAAGAGTTTTCAACATAAATTGGGTGTTAATTTTGGGGTTAGGGCATTCAATTAGGTGGAATTTGAAGACATAGCCAATTTGGGGATTTTTGGACTTGGATCTAAATTGAGTGAATTGAGGCTTTACCAGGACCAATTGAGGGTCAAATTTGATGTGTATGATCGTTATGAAGAGTTTAGGATTCAAATTGGGGCAAATCAAGTATGTTATGGGGTTCAATTAGGTAAGATTAAGTCATAGGATAAAAATTTGGGGTTTGACTTAGATCAAAATTGAGCTAAAAGCATAGGCCAATTAGGCTTGGATTTGGTTTAGATTGGTCATTTGAAAGATTAATTTGAGTTTAGGATTGAAATTGAGGGGAATTGGGGCCAAATTGATGGACATTTGAGGTGAATTTGGGAAAATTGGGCCTTTAAAGGTAATTTCGGGGTTTTAATCAAAATGATCAAATTGGCCAAATTGGGTTCAATTGAAGGGTTCAAATTGACTTTGGAGATATTTGGAGTGTTCTTGGGTGTTTGGTAAAGTTTGGGGTGTCAAAGGAATTTTTGTAATTTTGGGAAATTTTGTGGTATTTTGATAATTTTGGGTGATTTTGGGCAATTTGGGTATTTTTAAATGTTTTGAAATGATTTTTGAACCAATTTGGGTATTTTGGGTGAATTTGAGGATTTTGACCAACTTTAGGGTTCCAAGGGCATTTAGGTAATTTGGGTGGATTTAGGGGCAAAAGGTCAAGTTAGACATTTTGGTAGAAGTGGGGTGCCAACCACCATATATGAGCCACAGACCAATGAAATCCCTTTTTAAGTCCTCTATGTACTGGTCTTAGCTAAACCCTAGCATAAGGCTAGTAGGTTTAGGGGACCATCTACATGAGTCTCCCAAAAGATCAATGGATCAAAGTCAACAATTTGGGTTCAGGGTTTGTGTGTGATTGTGGGTGAAAGTGAATATCAGTGAGTGAACTAACTCCAGACCAACATCCAGGGTCAACCCTAAGGTCAACCAGTCCTATGGGAGTTCTCCTTGAGATCCTACATAGTGACCCCACCTATTAATTGCTAGAGGTTAGGACAAATATGTGGAACTTCAAGTCGAGCAAGGAGGAGTTTAGAATTTCTAATTATGACGGTTCCTTTATAGTTTTCTAAGAATAGTCAACAGGAAAGTCCTATGGCTAGACCATAGGCAACTAAAGAGGGAAAACTAAACCTCAACCAAAAGTGAGGTCAACAATAGGCAAAAAGCCTAAAAAAGAATTTCTAACATGCCAAATTACATGTACTTTCAACTAACTCATCAATTCATTAGTATGAAAGTTAAACACTTAGTTTAAAAATAATTTTATATTAAAATTTGTAATAGGTTCATAATCAGACCAACTACATTACAGATCAGGGCTTAAGAGGTCTTACTTAGTAGTGCTTTGTGGGGGGATTGAACTTCTAATGTAGAGTGCAGCCCACTAGCTCCCTCTATCTTCCCATTTTGCTAGTTCTTCTATCTTTTTCTCTAGTAATCCGAAGTGGTTGAAGCTCAATTCAGGTTTGCCCAGACATCCTCACCCACCCATATGGGCTTCTTTCCCTTCTTCTACTTTGTAGGGAACATGTTGCCCAGCGGATGCCTAATAAGTACCTAAAAAATGTGTCGGTGATGCTCTAGTAACCACTAGAAGAACCTCTGTAAATTATACATTATGGAAGTTTGACTGGTATAAAAAAGTATAAATTAGCATTCTATTTCAAATTAGATAATCATATCTCAAACTCTTAAAACCACATGTCCCGAATTGGAATCGAGATATGTTCTTGAGACAGAAATTTCTAATCATACTTTCTCTAGATGATCTTCATGATGTGTGTCATAGGTGACCTGGAAGGAAAGAACCTGAAATTTAAATATTAGTTACAACAAAAATTGAAATGAAAACTGAACTTATTCTAACATTAAAAATAGATTACTTACAAGTCTCCCTTCTACAAAATATACCCCCTGTCGGAGGTGTCATCCATCTAATGAGTGATGGTCGAGGGGCAATACTGGAATTGTTATGATTTCTGTTGTGCGGGATTTTTTCGCAAATCCGCCTGAATCAACTTTCGATTTCATGTTTGTTAGAGGAAAGTATGTTGTTTTCTCTTCTATCAAAATCAATGATATGTATCATTTGCCTACTAAGCCTAACTATTTCTTCTATAGTTTTTCTCCTCTTTATGGGGATTTGGAAGAAAAAAACTATCTTTTTTACGAAGGGTAGAGGCGTGCAAGGTGAGAGATGATAGAAAAATCAATTTCCCTTCTTCTGCATTATCTGTCAAAATCCAAAGCTTGACATTATCATTTCGGGCAAACTCTTACCTTCCACAAAACTTAGCGAAGTTACCTGGGAAAGGTCCCCTATGAATTTTTGTATTCATTCCAACAAAAGTATCGATGTGGATTCGATGATTATTCATTCTATTTGAAATAAGTTGAAAGGAGGACCCCCACTATTGGACTTGGCCACCCCTCCATGATTTCTGCTCTATGTATGCTTGTTGGGTTTTTTTATGAGAGTTGGGAGTAACAACTAAAACCCCTTATGCCTATTTCCAAAAGGTATATAGAGGTTTATAGTTGACACACTTTATTTGAGTGTGGTGAGAGTTCCTCTCATCCTTCCTCTTCTGCTTCTAGTCCTTGTACTTTTACGTCCATGGCTTCTATCATTGAGCCTTTTGATACACTTGAAGATGATACATCAATCATTTTGACTGAGGTTTATGATTTGATGGCCGGTGCGTCTCATATGGATTACCAAAATAAGAGCCAATTCAATTAGATTATTAATTTCCAGACTACAAAGCTGGAAATGTATAAGAGAAAACAGTGGTTAGGAGGGCCAAACCTGGTGGTTTTTCCTACACACAATAAGTATACACTTTAAGAGAATGCCCGCTGGCCAATAGAGGAAGACCCGGAGGAGGAAGCAGAATAAGAAGAAGATGATAATGAAGAAGAAGGGGGTGATTGATATTGTTGTTTCTAGTGTGCTCTTGACTGTTTTGATTTGGCTGAATGTTGTTGCTATTCGTTGTATTTTTGTTGTTGCTATGTTATATTATTTGTGTAATGTGACTTGTATTGATATGATGTGGAACTTTATTGTTATGCATGAGTTTTATTTCATATTTAGATCCTTATTTGTTGTAACTAACTTAGACAGATGTGTTGTATTTTTTGTTAATTTGTTGTTACTGTTCTATATGTTATTGTTGATATTTCTTATTTCTACACATATTGCTGAGTTGTTGGTTTGTATTGGTTTTATATGCCATTGTGATATCATTTCTTGCATTTTATATATGCAATTGTTTGTGATAAGTTTTGGGGGAGAATTATGTCACTATAAGTTATTTGTACATTTGTTAACAAAGTCTTAGAGTTTGATTGTTGTTGACTCAAGTAAAATGGGGGTGAATTTGGGACCATAAAAACGTAAAAAAATGGGGATAAGTAGATAAACTACTTATAGTTCTATTTCAATTAAACTAAAATACGTTTAGATTGATCTTTGAAATTCAACTATTGCTTATTTAATCAACATATTTAATTTTAAGAAAATTTAGTTATTTGTCCAATTAATAGCAACTAGATGTGTATCTTCTTAAAAAAAATTGCCTCCACTTAATATGAGTTTTATGCTAACAATTTGTATTTCATAAATCTTAAATGGAAAGGGGATGTTGGGGTAATTTAATTTATATAGAACTTAGTGGAATTCAAAATCATAAAATGGGTTAATCCAGATTCAGTAATCCTCTATGATGTGTATGAAAAAAAAAAAATTATTTATCAAAATATGGGATTAAACAAAAGTAAATCCTAGAGGAAAGAAAGAATGAATATATGAATGAAACATTGAGGAGAAGCTTCAGGAGAATCCCGAGGAAAAATTAGTTTCACCATTGTCTCTTTTAAAATTAAGAAGTTTGCAACATTCCTTAATTCAAAGTAATTTTGATTTTTATAAATTAATAACAGTTCAATTAAAATTAATAGATGGTTGAACTTTTAAAATTTGACATATTTACTTTGATTAGCTTAGCATCTACTAAATCCCTCGAAATAAATATGAGATTATTTGAAGAGTTAAAAGCTTCATGAATCAATGGTGAAGGAATAATTCAATAGAAGCATTTGCTCATTATTTATGTATCTTTGGAAGCTTGATCGCATGTGGTGACTAATGAAACCCCATTTCTAAAATGTTCTATAAAATCAAATGTTAAAATTTTGTTGTTACTTGAGGGCAAGTAACCTTCAAGTTTGGGGGATTTTAATATGTTTTTAAATTCTGTATAAAATGCCTTTAATTATTTGCATTTTGTATGTTTATGGTGCACTTTAAGGAAGGTTTATGTAGTGTGTTAAAGATTGCAACAAAAATTGAGATTGAACAGGACTTAAAATGATCGAATCAGAGAAACTTGGGGTTTGGAATCTAGGCACCAGGTCAGCAACGCTTAGGCACCCAACATGACAAAAATTCGTCCAAAATCTAGAGAGCACAAATAGTAGGCATTGCCTAAGCACCGCTTAGGCGCTACACTCTGGCACATAAGCGTTACGATACACACGCTTAGGTGTCAGATGATATGGTCTGAATCACAATTACAAATAAGGCAGAAACATGTTTTCAACAACATGATTATGCTAAAATTCACGGCATCTTGACTCCTCTATTGAACCAAGAATGATTGAATATGTCATTAGGGGAGGAACCAACCTCTTTTCTTGAAGGGGCAAACTGCCGCCCCCCTAAACTCAATGTGAGAGAGGTGAGGGCAACAAAGGACAAAATGATATTTTCAGGAAAGATTGTGGGGGCAATTGGATCCTACCTGGGTCGGACTCTGCATGTCACAATTGATTTTTTGAAGATAACTCCAAACTCCTCCAACTTCTATCATAGAATTCATTCTACAATCCTTATACATACTATATTGAATCAACATCTTCCCCAATTAAAGAGAAATGCTCATTTATAACCTATACTATATAAGAGAAAATCACTTAAGTTGGATTAGACCCCATATATTTTTCCCATTTTAGATTTTTTTTTTCACATAATAATTATTTTGTTTTTTTTTTCATTAAATTCATATCTTATTTGTATATTTGCTATATTTTCATTCAAAATTAAGTAGGTAATCTCTATCATCATAAATTTCCGTGCAAATAATATAAGGAAGCATCAATATTTAACTTATATTTCTATTAAATTTTCATAAAATTGAATGCGACACATGCAAATATATAAATTTTTAAACTTATATTTTAATATAGATGAATACTTTTTTCACAATGACATTTGATTTGGTGTAAATGATTCAATTAACAATCATAATAAGTTTACCATGGTTTTTACATGTATTGCCGTTTATATCACCGTCCTGAACATCACCAAAAATTTAAATTATAAAAAAAAAAAAAAAAACTATTGAACTTTGAATTTTTATGTTGTTCGGGAGTTTCGAGAAGAACTGAGGGTTGTTGTCATAATTTAGTGAAAGAATTGGACCAAAATAACAGTATGCCCTTACAATTCATAATATCTGTACCACGCAAGAGAAGAAAAAGGAAAGCTATTGGATAGGACAATACCCCGCAAAGACCCTTCATTTCCTTTGCCCACTTTCTCTCTCGTTCTCTCTTTATCTTCTCTCTCTTCTCCTGTTTGCTGTTAATGTGGTGCTGGGCTTGCTTTTGGGTGGAGAACCTGATGCCGTTGATCCGTGAGTGGGTGGTGTTGTTTCTCTGCGTAGAAAGATTAGAAAATCATCTCCTCCTCCTCCTCCTCCACCTCCTCTCTCTGTCTCTGTCTGTCTCTCTCTCTTTCTTATTTGATTTTTCGGTGCTTTCTCCTTGGTGCGTTTGAAGAAGCTTTGAACACTCAGCTGCCATCGTCAAAGCTTGCTTGCTCTCACTCTGTTGTTGTTGGCGTTCATGAAGGGGTATGGCTTGGATGAGTTCTGTCACGAAGAAAAAGGGCAATTTTTTCTTTTTCTCGTCCTGCTTAATATCTTCGTTTTCTTCTTGATTTCTCTTCATGTCTTTGTTGTTTTCCCCTTTCTTATAGATTCCCACGTCTCGTTCTTCTTTATGAGTTCTTATAAGGATTCTTCCATGACAGCCAGGCATGGGTTTCTCTTTGGAACTTTGTTCTAAAACTCCTTCTTTTCCTCTTTGCCCTTTTCATTCTCTCGTAAACCTTTTCTTTTAATTTGGATTCTGATTTGTCTCAAAGAGCTGTCTTTTGGACTGTACTGGACGATTAACTGTAGATTTGCTGGTGATCTTAGTCCGATCTGCTTTGCCATGGCTTTTTTAGTTATCATCTCTTCAAATCGTCTGTTATTTTTCTCTAATCGCCGGGAAAAAGTACCATCAAAGGAAGACCTGAAACTAGGTTTATGCTCCTGGATAGCTGTCTGATTTCTTAGCCCACTTTCTTCTTTCTCTTATTTCATGTTCTTATTCCATGCATAAATTGCTTTGACCACTCAACCCCACTTCCTCTTTGCCTGATTCTAGAAATCAAAGTTTCGGATTCCTTCTGATTCGAGGGCTTAAGTTCTTCTGTTTCCTGATATTTTTTGTCATTTTCTCCTTCTTGGTTCGGTACCTGTCATGAAATATGAACTCTTAATCTCTTATTCTTATCCCCTCCTACACTATTTGCTTGAAAGCTGGCTCCTTTCAGTAGGGCCACCGATTTTTAATCGCTTTGTTCACATAAAATGATAGGTTCCAGTAGTTTCTATACAAGACTTTTGAACTCCATCCTGCCTGGCCTGTTTCTCCTTTCTTATTTTCCAAGTATTCGTGGGTTTGAAGTACATAAAATAATGTTCTGGAAGCATCCATCTACTGTTCGTGAGTTTCAANTTCTTCTTTGCCCTTTTCATTCTCTCGTAAACCTTTTCTTTTAATTTGGATTCTGATTTGTCTCAAAGAGCTGTCTTTTGGACTGTACTGGACGATTAACTGTAGATTTGCTGGTGATCTTAGTCCGATCTGCTTTGCCATGGCTTTTTTAGTCATCATCTCTTCAAATCGTCCGTTATTTTTCTCTAATCGCCGGGAAAAAAGTACCATCAAAGGAAGACCTGAAACTAGGTTTATGTTCCTGGATAGCTTCTTCTTTCTCTTATTTCATGTTCTTATTCCATGCATAAATTGCTTTCACCACTCAACCCCACTTCCTCTTTGCCTAATTCTAGAAATCAAAGTTTGGGATTCCTTCTGATTCGAGGGCTTAAGTTCTTCTGTTTCCTGATATTTTTTGTCATTTTCTCCATCTTGGTTCGGTACCTGTCATGAAATATGAACTCTTAATCTCTTATTCTTATCCCCTCCTACACTATTTGCTTGAAAGCTGGCTCCTTTCAGTAGGGCCACCGATTTTTAATCGCTTTGTTCACATAAAATGATAGGTTCCAGTAGTTTCTATACAAGACTTTTGAACTCCATCCTGCCTGGCCTGTTTCTCCTTTCTTATTTTCCAAGTATTCGTGGGTTTGAAGTACATAAAATAATGTTCTGGAAGCATCCATCTACTGTTCGTGAGTTT
>JXCR01026681.1:8872-21280 GCA_002079205.1 Phalaenopsis hybrid cultivar
TTTCATGTAGATATTAGATAAGATATCCCTATTTATTGAGTAAGATTAAAATTCAATATCTACGTAGTTTTTTTAAAGACAATCTTTGTCTGCAAGAGGTTCAAACATGTTAGGTAGTACTGTTATGCCAACTTCGGTTCCTGTTCGGAGGATGATTAGACTTGCTAGGTGGAGACCAAGTATTTTCAACTCCGATTCTTTTGAGGAGGAGAATTGGATTGACAAAGGTGGGAATTACAAACTTCTTTTATGCAAAAGGCGGTCTACTCAAGAGCATGCTTAATAAATTTTGATTTAATCTTAAAAAGAAGAGATTTTGCAAAGTTTAAGATGATGTATGCTTCTTGATGCTGATCATATTTTAATTTAAACTTATATTAAACCCATGCAAATCATGTAACTTTCTCGGACCATGTTGTTACGCCCATGCATGAGCTGGTCGGTCTGGCTGGAAGCTTTATAACTGGCCTCAGGCGAGTCGGTTTGGGCGACGGGAAGAAACGGAGCAGACATGAGAAGAAGCAGAGCTGACATGGGAAGAAGTGGAGCAGACAGGGAGAGCTGCAGAAGAAGGAAATGGATGGGTGGGGTCCACTAGGGTCATAATCACCTATGCAAGAAGGAGAAATTAAAGGAGTGGAGGGAATGTTAGGAAGGAAATTTTTTGAAATAANGCGGAGCAGACATGGGAAGAAGCAGAGCTGACATGGGAAGAAGTGGAGCAGGCAGGGAGAGCCGCAGAAGAAGGAAATGGATGGGTGGGGTCCACTAGGGCCATAATCACCTATGCAAGAAGGAGAAATTAAAGGAGTGGAGGGAATGTTAGGAAGGAAATTTTTTGAAATAATATGAGGGGATTTTATTGAGGGGAACCTAGGGTTTGCTTTTGGTAGGCATTTTTTTGTTGGTTGTTCTTCTTCTGGTGTTGTTCCTTACGATGTCTAAGGTGTGGGAAAATCGATCCACCTNTGTTGGTTGTTCTTCTTCTGGTGTTGTTCCTTACGATGTCTAAGGTGTGGGAAAATCGATCCACCTCTCGAAAGTATATAATCTTTTGTATCTTGCTTGTTTGCATTAGTTTTTCGTAAGAGCAGCCCTTATTTGGCTTGTTTGCACCTATTTATTGATGTTTCATCGTGATTTGTTTGCTGATTTTTGTTTAGAGGCGTATCGAAATGGTATCAGAGCTTTGATTTTGGCGAGATAACAACAAAGAAAGTGGGTGTGTTAGAAGGAGATATAGGGAAAATCAGTTCGAGAATGGAAGAAATGTTCGCCATCATGGAGGACAAGTTTTCTTCTATTAAAAGTAGAATGGGGGATGGGTTCGAGAGCATAGGATAAATGTGGGAGATGATTAAAAAACTCATGAAGATGCAATCTAAGGGTGTGCTGATTTCTCCAGTTGCAAGCCCTAACCAATGGGTGATTGGAGAATCCTTGCTCTGGTCAAAAGGGAAGGAGATTGAATGAGAAGACAATGAAGAAGACATCATTTACATACAACAGTGTTCCCCTTGGACTCTGAGAGGAGGGGGAAGTGGAAATTTCCAATGGAGGGGGATGGGCCGAAAATTGGAGGGATGGTGTAAGGGGCAGGGAAGATCACGATGGAGGAAGGGGGGAATTGGAAGTGGGGTATGCCTATGACCGGATGAGGGAGTTCCACCCTAGATATATGGAGGGGAAATACTAGAGGAAGAGGAGGTTTGGGTGGAGATACAGGTGTCAGAAAGCTGAAAATGCTTATCTTCGAAGAGGAGGATGCACATGTGTGGGTGTATTGGGTGGAGTGATACTTTGTAATCAATAGGTTGACGGAGGAAGAGAAGCTCATAACAGCTGGATTATGCTTGGAGGGAAAGACTTTAGCGTGGTTCCAATGGATGGAGGCAAGGTATCTGATACACTTATTGGAGGAGTTTAAGGATTGCTTGTTGGAATGTTTATGAGCCATTCGGGAAGGAGACTTACATGAGTAATTCAATGCTCTAATTCGGGAGGGGACGATTATGGAATATCGAGAGAAGCTCGAACTCTAAGTTGAGGGGGATTTCTGTAGCAGGACTGGAAGAAAACTTCTTGAAGAGCCTAAAATCCAACATACGAGCAGCCATCTGCCCCTTAAAACCGCGAGGATTGAAGAAAATGATGAGATTGCTTAGATGATGGAGGATAAGGAATAGGTGAAAAAGATCAGTAAAAGCAGTAATGCTGGAGGATTCCATAAGGGCACTGTGACAGCCACAACACTAAGGACTTGGACGGTGTCATTTCAGAAAGCAACGCCGAAGTAGAAGAATACAGGACCTCGTCCCGAGGGTAATTTCAAGCGCCTCACAGATGCATGAGTGTAGGATAAAAGAACAAAATAATGAGAAATACACACCAGGACATCGTTGTAAGGAGCGCACCATTCAGGTTCAGAATACAAAAAGTGAGGAATCAGAAGAGGAAGCAGTGGAGAAGGAGCATCTTCATTTGGATGTGGCAGAGGTGTCCCTCAATTTGACTGTGTGATTTACTTTGAATCACACCATAAAGGTGTGGGGATGGATCGGGGAACAACCGATTGTGGTGTTGGTGGATAGCCGGGTCACACAACTTTATCTCAAATCAGGTTGTGGAGAAGCTGGTGACTACAGGGAGCTTCGACATCATGATGGAGACAGGGAGGGCGGAGAAAAGTCGGGGAATTTGCAAGGGGCTGGGTCTGACACTACATGACCTACATGTGGTGGAAGACTTTCTTCCTTTAGATTTGGGAAGCACAAATGTGATTTTGGGGATGAAATGACTGCGAACATTGGAAGAAATGAAGGTGGATTGAGAGTTCTTGATGATGGAGTTCCAGTAGAGGGTAGGAAAGTGATGCTCAGAGGAGATGCTAGCTTATGCAAAATNATTGGAAGAAATGAAGGTGGATTGAAAGTTCTTGATGATGGAGTTCCAGTAGAGGGTAGGAAAGTGATGCTCAGAGGAGATGCTAGCTTATGCAAAATCATGGTGTCACTCAAAACTATGGTCAAGCTATTTTGGGGAGCATGGCTGGGTTACTTGGTGGAGTTGCAAAGCATTGAGTAGATTCGAGAGTTAGAGTTGGTGGAGTTTCCGAATGGGGTCCAGCAACTCCTACAGTAGTTGGATGTCTTCCAACCGCCAAGCAAGTTATCTCCTTTGAGGGCACAAGCACACTATTACATTGAAGGAGGGTGTTTATCCCATCGGCTTCAGATCATACATATACTTCCAGATTCAGAAGGAAGAGACAGAGAAGCTGATCTGAGAGATGCCTGAGGCTTGGATTATCAGGCCGAGTGTGAGCCATTTTTTCATTCCTGTCCTGTTGGTGAAGAAAAATGATGGNACAGATTCAGAAGGAAGAGACAAAGAAGCTGATCCGAGAGATGCTTGAGGCTTGGATTATCAGGCCGAGTGTGAGCCATTTTTTCATTCCTGTCCTGTTGGTGAAGAAAAATGATGGTAGTTGGAGGTTTTGCGTGGACTACCGGATTTCTAACAGTAAAACGGTGATGGGCAAGCTTTCTATTCATGTGATTGATGAATTATTGGATGAACTTTATGAGGTAATTACGTTCTCGAAAATTGAACTTAAGTTAGAGTGCTATCAGATCAGTATGAATCCAGTGAATGTGCATAAGACAACATTCATGATACATGAAGGACATTATGAGTTCTTAGTGATGTCGTTTGGCCTCACCAACTCCACAGGGACATTTCAATCTAACATGCATGGGGTTTTCCAATCTTATTTTCCGAAATTTCTCCTGGTTTTTTTTGGTGATATTTTGATCTACGGTCATACATAGACAGAGCATGTGGGGCACCTGAGGACAGTCTCGAAGACGTTATGGGAGCACTAGTTGTGTGCTAACTTGAGGAAATGTTCTGTTTGGCTTCTCCAGTTATTTCAATTACATCACTATTATTCATGATTTAACTTGAAACAGGACAAAGAAATGCCAATTTTCATTTATATAACATCTTCAACAATCCAACTTGAGATGTACGAATATCATCCTTATCTAGAGACTAAACATGTTTACCCAATTTTTACATATAGAATTCCAATTATATCATAATATAGAATATGAGATCATTAATCCATAGACCAAATCATTTATTTGTTAAAATGTTAAAAAAACATCTTAAAGTGAACAATGATCAAAGGTGATTAACTTATCCTACAACGCAATGGCTAAGTATATGTTGAACCTAAATAGATAATAACTTATGAATGACAATACATTTTCTTTATCCAATTACGCATTAAATCCAATACTCACACAAGCTTTTTCCTCTTAAGCATATTATGACAAAAATAAAAATATTTTTGTTTACATAATGCATGTAAGTTTAAGAAATTAGTGTGTTTAGAAAAGCATATATGTTATAAGTGAAAGAGTTGAAATTACCAAGTCCATAGACCAAATCATTTATTTGTTAAAACCTTAAAAAAACATAAAGTGAATAAGGATCAAAGGTGATTAATTTGTCCTACAACGCAATGGCTAAGTATATGTCAACCCAAATAGATAATAACTTATGAATGACAATACATTTTCTTTATCCTATTACGCATTAAATCCAATGCTCGTACAAGCTTTTTCCTCTTAAGCACATTATGAGAAAAGTAAATATATTTTTGTTTACATCATGCATATAAGTTTAAGAAATTAGTGTGTTTAGAAAAGCATATATGGTATAAGTGGAAGAGTTGAAATTACTAAGTCCAAGACACCAAGAGATTCTATTTTAAGCTAATGAAGAAGATCTAACAGCAAGCCCGACAACTGAAGCTTTCAGATCTCAAGATACTACACCCCTTATCACCTCACATATGAAAGTTTATGATCACAATCAATCCAAACTCTAAACCCTAAACAAATATAAAAGAGAAGCAAACTTGTGAATAATTCACCTTGAGAACATCATAACTCTTCTTTCACGAAATTCATTTAAATGAAAAGTGCTTAAATTTATGTAGCGAAGGAAAACTGAAAAGTTTTTGCATAAAAGTTTAAAATATACTTAAAGCTTGTTGCACATATTCATGAGGTTTAATATAGCCCAGAAAAAGATGAATTAATTTGTTTCTTAATCTACTAGTGTTTATCCCCAAACTTCTCAAAAATAAAAGATGGATTCTATAACATGTACTATTAGAAATTGCTAGGGTGTTTGAATCAAAGGGGGATAAAATTAGGGCAAAAATGATCAAACATATTTTCAATTATAAAGTTTAAGTATACATGTGAGAGTCAACCACTATTCATATGTTATAACAATATGAAATAAGAGCAAACCCAATATTCTCATTTCTTATGAAAACTCTGCCCCCCAAGAGGCCTCATGAGCCATTGCAACCCTTAATAAAAAATTCTAAAGCATCATCAAATATCATACACAGAGGACCCACACATTTATTTTTGCATATGAATCACTAGCTCTCGAACTTTGCTCATCAATAATAAAAACCACAATCCATATGAGCCATAAATCATACAACGTACTCCATCTGAATCAAAGCCTCAACTATGATGCCACTTCACATAAAAAAATGTCCACTATTCTCATCTATTCTGATTTTAGTTGCGGAACTTGTGACAGAAAGCATGCCCAAAGAAAAGACGAACTTGATTCCTCAGCAGAAAAGAGGAGACGGGGCAGGCGAAAGCCGATGATCGAAGGAGAAGAGTGCGGCGTAGGTGAGCTCCCTGTTGGCGATTGAAAGCCGAAGGAGAAGGGTGTAGCATCGGCGAGCTCTCTGTCGGCAAACAAAGGCTGAAGGAGAGCATGGGGTTGACGAGGGCGACCGAAGGAGAGTTTTAGTGACGATCTTCGGTGACAAATGTCAGAGGGAAGGGGGCATCACGACTCATGACGGAGACGAGATAGGAAGGAGAGCTATTTCTCGTGTTTTTAAAAAAACAAACTTTTTGTTGTTTTAAAAATTTTAAAAATAGCAGTGTACAAACATAAAACAAAAAATAAAAATAAAATAAAAAATATATAGCCAAACACTATTTCTCTGTTTATATCCTTTTTTTTGTTTTTGAAAACAAAAAAATAAGAAACAAAAATTGATTCCAAACAATTCCTTTTCTAATTTTGAATAAACATGCAATAACAACACCAACAAAAATCCCGATAAGTGTGGTCGGCTGCATGAATCTTTTTTCTCTATTGTGTTCAATCGCGTGTCATATTTTCATTAAATTCTAATAAATTATGGTCATTTTTTAGAGCAAGCTCAAGTCATTTTAGGTCCACCGCTACCTTTCTTAACATAATTCAAACGTAAACATCAACTCTCCTAACTAGATCATCAGATGGTCAACGTTTAATGCGACCAAACCATCTAAGACAAGTCTCTGTAATTTTTTCTGCCATTGGAGCTACACCAACCCTTTCACAGATATATTCATTTCTCATTTTGTTTGTAATTATAAGCCATTCATCCCCCTAAGCATTTTCATCTTGGCAACACTTAACTTTATTTTACGCTTTTCTTTTATAGGGTAGATCTCTTATAAAATTTTCCTTTAAGTCTAAGTAGTACTTTTCCATCACACAATATGCTCAATGGATTCCTCCACTTTAAACATCTAATTTAAAGTCTACTAATAACATCCACATCTATATCACCATCACTATGAACAATAAACTCAATATATCTAAAATGTTCACTTCTTTTAATGATTTGATCAATCATTGTTACAACTCCTCCACTAAATCTACCACTACTAAAATTACATTCTATGTATTTAGTTTTACTCTAAAGTAGACCTCCATAATTCAAGTTTTTCCTAAACTTTCTCGCTAGTTTTATCCACAAGAAGGATATCATTAACGAAAAGCATACACCAAGGTACATCTTCCTATAAATGTCCGGCAAGAGCATCAATAACTAAAGCAAAAAACATATGGGCTTCAAGTCAATCTGTGATGTAATTCAACTAAAATAATAAAATATTTGGTCAATCCTCCTTCGGTTTGAATACATGTAACTACTCTAGTTTACATATCTTTAATGACCTGAATGTATGTCATATCAATACCTTTCTTTTTTAGAACTCTCCAAAAAACTTTTCTTTCAATCCTGTCACAAGTTTTTTTCTAAATCAACAAATATCATATATAGTTCCTCCTTACTCTCTCTGCACTTCTCCATCAAATCTCTTAATAAATGTATAGCTTACATAGTAAAAAGTTTAATAGAACATCTCACCCACTTATATTGAATATTTTTATTTAAGAAAAATACATTTTGATTTTCATATTTAATACACTTTATTTGAATTAAATATTTCTTTTTCTTTTTTTTTATTTTGTTAGTTTATACATATATTTTTCATTATTTTTAGTATCCAATATATTATAAAGATTACTAAAAGCAGAATTCTTAACATCATAAATTAATCTCTTAGATTCTCTATGAGTCATCGATATTTTTCTCAATTTTCTAAGCATTCACATTTTAACTAATTTTTATAAAAAAAACTTCTTATATTTTATGTTTCCTTGCACATTTTTATTTAAAATAATTTTCTTTTTGATTCTTCTAGTGCATTTTTTGCTACTTGTTTAATAACGTTTATTAATTTATCTCAGATAACATTAACTTCTTAATGAACATCTCAAATTTGAATATTAATGTTTACTCATAAAAATAATTTTATTTATATCTTTTAGGTTAAGAAAGACAGAGGTAGACCTAGAAAGACTTAGGCTTAATGTATAAAAAATGATCTTAATTTACTAGAACTAAATGAAAATATGACACTAAATAGGATGCAATGGAGTTATTCATATGGCCATTAAGGCTTTGTTATTGTTGTTGTTTGTTGTCGTATGTCTTTTAGGTTAAGTCCTCCCATCTAATTCAATTACAATATTTCATTGTATTTTTTTATCTTTCAACTATTCATCTTAAATTCTAAAATTAGTAATTGATATTGATTATTTAAATTTTTATTTGGAATGACCATAGAATCTTTATATTCTCGATGATCTATTTTTCTTTTAAGAAAATAATTATTCATTCTTATAAGTGATAATATGATCATCTTCTTTCTTAAATAAAGTTTTAACAATAAGAAAATCATAAGCTAAAGCAAAATGCAATATGACTATACTTTCTTCAATAATCACTCCAAAACCGTCATTACTATGAATATTTCTAAAGTTTTCTATTATTCTATTGACATAGCTATTTAAATCTCCATCGATAAAATCTTTTTTCTTTAAGAGGTATCATTTGTATTAATTCTTTTATGTCATTCTAATTTTTTTTTAATATATTTCTCGGTCTACTTGAGGAGCATAAGCACTTGGAATATTAAGAATCTTAATCTCGACAATAATCTTTAGGGTTATAATTTTATCTCTAATTCTATTAATTTTTATAACATTAAGATTGTATTTTCTCCAAACCATCAGTATCCAGGAATGCCCTAGTATTTAAATAATTATTTAAATGATTCATGTAATGATTTTTGAACTAAAATTTTACACTGTTGTCGATTACCTAATTTTACTCTTCACTTTTCGCTTCTAGGGCTTGAGACCTAACAATGACATTGTTAATTTCGAACAAACATAATCGAGTGTTAATCAAATCGAGTTTAAGTCATTCATCAGTGGTTTGGTTCATTTACAGTTTTGCTCGTCATTTTCTCCACGTTCGATCAATTTGACTTATGAAACACACATAGAGGCCAATGCTAATGTGTTAGCAACTCAAATCTTTTTTTACATTCGATTTGCAGACTAATGTTGACTTATGTATGGTTCTTAGCACTCTCCCTATCGTTGAGAATCTCTTAATCAAGTATCACTCTCTTGTAAAATAGTGGAGACTATGTTGAGCCAAGTAATACCACTTGTTGGAAATTTATTTAATTGATAACTTATTGAAACTGGGGGGAATGTGAATGTATTTACTTTACAATTTCATATTGAGTGTTTGATCCCAATGTAATGCATATGTATTTGTAGTTGAATTTACTTACAAATTGTGAACCAATGATTTTTTTTTTATTGGCCAATGAATCATGGGAAGAAAAAATTTCTAGGATTATCATTTTGTATTCTTTACTCATTTTTATAATAAATAAGAACTATTTTTTTCATCATTTAAATAAGAAAAAAAAAATATTCCTCCCTCACCAAACGAGTAGTCAAAAACTAAATATTTATCATTTTGATTTCACTTTGTTCTATTCTTCAAATCAAATAGGGTTCTAGTAACACAGTATATTAAAAACTCAACTATTTTCATCTGATGCCGGGTTAATCCATGCTTCATATGCGTATCATAACTCCTGAAGTAAGGTTTGTGACCAATGTGGGTAAAAATAGATGCGCGCATATATATATACATAGATTAGGGCAATTTACATACATAACACAATTTTTATGTAGGTACGTGCCTCACACCTAAACTTTCATATTTACGTAGCATTTTTGTGCTTTAAACCTATGCATGAAAAGGTGTATTTGACTTTTAAAAAGTGATAATAGTGCTATTTTTTGTGTGATATCGCACCTGTGTAAATATGAAAGCTTAGGTGTGAGATATGTAAATACATAAGAACTGTGTGCTATGCATGATAATTCCCCTTTGTTTTAACTTAGATTTGAACTTTTAATTGTTACTTCTGATGGAAAACAGGGAAGGTGATTCTGGAGGCTGCTTTTCTCACAGCTGTGGTTGTTGTCAGCCTCACCCTGTACACCTTCTGGGCAGCAAAGAGAGGCCATGACTTCAGCTTCCTTGGCCCATTCTTGTTTGCTGCAGTTATAATTCTGATGCTGTTTGCTATAATCCAGGTAATGAATCTTCATCACCACCCGATCCATACATACATTCATGACTGCCATTGTCACAGCTGCATTTTTCTCTTTTGCTGCAACTCAGGTATTCTTCCCAATGGGCAAGATCTCAACTATGATCTATGGCGGCCTCGCCTCTCTAATCTTCTGCGGATACATCATCTTCGACACTGATAATCTGATCAAGCGATATGGTTATGATGAATATATTTGGGCTGCTGTGGCGCTATATCTCGACGTCATTAATCTGTTCCTTTCCTTGCTTAATCTACTCAGAGCTGCTGATGATTGAAGCTGTTGTGGATGTGAGATCATACCAGGCTTGATTTTTCTGGTTCGCTTTACTGCCATTTGATCATATTCTACTATGTTTTATGCCGTTTAATGTGTTTATGTTTTCCCTTTAAATGTAAGGTAGCTTTGTGCTTTTAAAGATGTTGTGAATATATAAAGTGGTTTTATAATTTTTTGGGGGGTATTTAACCTACATACCGCCCAATTTCTATGTTTTTACTTGTCAATTACACCTATAATTGCTTGTTATATTTATACCACCCAAATTTTTCATATTTCATAAAAGCAACCGCTATTTTAACTTCTAAAAAGTGAACTACACAAGTTAATGGTCGGAATGGTGACATATATATTAAAATTAAAGTTTGTGTTATATATGTAAATACATAAGAATTGTGCGCTATGTACGCAAATTTTCCTTTTTTTTGTGTGGGAAAGTGAGCTGAAGTTCAATATTGGATTGAGTTTTAGGACCCGTTTGGGGCTGTTTATTTAGTGCGGTGACATTTTGAAAACACACTTGACCTGTTTGGATAAATTGCATTTTGACAACTTATGCGTTTTCAAAACGTTGAAAACAACAGTTTCATACCGTATCCATCTAGGTGCGGTGGCAGCTTTTTGGAGGCAGTCTTATTTTTCCAAAAAAAAAATAAAATTTTGTGATAGTCACTGTATCTATCTTATCAGCAGATTATTCAATAAGCCGAAATTGCCCCAAACAGACCTTTAGCCTCCTAAATAGACGAGTGAAACTTTTATTTGTGAGGTGATAAGCGGTGTAGTATCTCGAGATTTGAAACTATTCAATATTGAACTTTCATATTCCACTCGTCTAGTTAAGAAAGGGAATATTATCACCTTACATATGAAAGGGAATTATAAATTATAATGACAATATTGAACTCAAATATGAAAGGGAATTATAAATTTTGATTCAATATTAGAACTTTCATATGTGAGGTGATAAGCTATATATTTGAGTTTTACAAAAATGTCTATAAAAAGCATAATAATAATAATAATAATAATTTCTAAAATCATCCAAAGTAAATTGAAAAATAAACAAATTGATATTATATACCATTTATGCCAACTTATTTCAAACCACTTTATTGTGATATCAAGGATATGATAGAATATACTGTCACCATAGCAATCCTAATAAATAACTTGGTGGGGTATCATTAAATATGAATATTTATCATTTTATACTGAACAAATTTGAATATTTTTATGGCACATGTATTTTATTAAACAAATATATTTAAGCTATGGGGTAAATATACTTAACTATAAAACATACAATATTCATGCTCTAAATTTTAATACACACAATAACTTTATGCTATATACCGAACACCTTTAAATCATCCATGGAAAGAGACAGAAAGCGGATGCTGATGTTGGGAGTAACGCGTTATCTGATACGGGGAGATATCCTTTGACTTTGCTGATGTGGATTAGTGGCCACATCAGCTGCCAACAAAGGGTGATTGCTGACCTTTTAGCCAGTTAGTGAGACATTGCTCACATGAACAATTAAAAAAGTTAAGCCATGCACCATTGGCACCATAATCTTCAACTTTTGGGTTCCACTCACAGCAAAATAATATCACCTTTTCAGGAGAATGTGACATTTTGTAATAAAGAGAATATTACATACAGAGTCCGCCAGAATATGAATTCATGTTACATATTATACTACACCTCTTTAGAAATTTTTATTTTGAAACCAATGGGATTTATAGAAGGTAATAGCCATAAATAAGTCGCTTTCATTCTTTCAAGGAAAAGGTTTATAATACTCCCAAAAGTGGGATGATTTATATATGATAGCTATCCTATATATAGGTGCATTGTAATGTGCAGCTGCTTTATAAAATAAAATCACAAAATCATGATCCATGCTGTCATATTGATCAAACATGAGAAAAATTATATAAAGAAAGCTTAATATATATTTATATATATAGTCCAACCGTTCAAGTAATTCTAACAAAGAATATTATAATCTGGTTACACCTAAACAGTAGTCATGATTATAGAATGAACAATGAGAAAGTAGAAAACTGTCGATACTTGTTTTTCTAAACTCTCCTAATTCGTTTAGAACATATTCTGCCGAACGAAAATGTTCACATCATTGCAAGAGAGGTCATGAACAAGACTAACCATTGCAGGATATTCATGGCATGATAATCTGAAAATCATAAACAAGGAAATATAAACATGTTAATTATCAGGAAAAAAAAA
>JXCR01026683.1:0-12034 GCA_002079205.1 Phalaenopsis hybrid cultivar
AAAATACTAAATGCACGTTTTATAGGTAAGGTAGCAAAATACCAAATTAAAAATTTAGGTTTCATACATGTAAATACATAAGAATTGAGTGGTATTTATGTAAATAATCCTAATATAAAATATAAAAAATAGATGAAAATTAAATAAAAAAGACTTTATGAACGATAAAAATAGAGATATTAAGAAATTTAGAAACATTAATTTTTAAGACCTACGGAGATTAGAAAGTAGTATTTAGTTTACAAAATGAAAATATAAACACTAAATATCTTATATTACAATAAGATAAGTTTAACTTTAAAAAAATAAAATAAAATAATTTCCTTAAAATTTTAATTTTAAAAGCATATATATGTTTAAAAATATTTTTAGAAAATTTTAATTCATAGGACATGCACATTGGACATTTATGTCCATTTCTCTTAGATTTTATTTAAATCGACACTTCTATGACATGTTTGATAAGCCAGAGCTGTGTCGAAGAAGTGTGAATGTCCAACATTACATAGACACTTACACTATACCACTCAATTAGAATTATCCGCACAACATAGATAATAAATCACATCAGAAAACTATTTTACCAATGCCATAGTATCCTGCTTTGATAGCGGCAGCAACATCTGCAACAGCCTGAAGACCAGATGAGCATTGTCGGTTCACAGTTCTAAGAGGAACAGTCTCTGGTTTATTTGAGGGGAAATGCAATATAAGCTAAAATTTAAATGAGAAAGAAAAACACATTAAATGTTCAAGAAAATAAAATTACGGAAAAATACCTGGGAAACCAGCATAAAAGGCTGCCATCCTGCATTCAATAGCTCTTTGAGAACCAGGAGCCAGGACAGTTCCAACAACTATATCACCAACTTCATTTGGGTTCAGTTTCGTCTTCTCCAACAACTCCTAATTAAGACCAGAAAGGAAATAGTGAAACTTAGAAAGTGTTCTCAAATACATTGATATCTGGCCTTTGATGCAATTTTAACATTTATTCTGACGTAATATTTTTGAAAAAAAAAACCTTCAGAAGAGGCGCTAGAAGGTCCTCTGCGTGTGTATCCTTGAAACCTCCTCTACTGGCCTTGCAAATTGCAGTTCGGCAAGCACTGCATGCAAAACGACAGATGTTGGGTCATAGAAAAAATGGATATAGATGAAGCACATAGAAGTATTTTAAAAAAGAAATGCTTTGACAAATTTTAAAAGAATCCAAAACGGCATGGAAAGTTTGTTGATCTTATAATTTTCCAGATTTAGCAGTTCTGAACAAAAGTGTGATTGAAAACTCTAAATAGACATAAAGTCCGGGTGTATTCCGTAGGCCGTGCAGTCAAGATCACCTCCTCATAACATCAAATCTAAAGTCAATATTTTCTGCAATTAATGATTTCCTGCATTTCTTGTTAAATTTTAATTTATGACTCACATTTATTTTTGATAACTTATGAGATTTATTTTGATAACTTAAGTTATTTAGTTTCTTAACTCATAACTTATGTCATAACTTAAGATAACTTATGATATTTGTTATTATAACTCATGATAACTTACGTTATTTATTTTCTTAATTCATAACTTATGATAACTTATGACATTTATTTTTGTAACTAATGATAACTTAAGTTATTAATTATCTTAACTCATAACTTATGTCATAACTTATGATAACTTATGATATTAAANTGTAGAACGGTTAAAATTTTTATGATGATGAAAGGCTCTTTTAGAGCAAAATAGAACTAAAAATCAAATCGCTTAAAAGTTATTTTGAGGATTTATAAAAATAAGTTGATTTATTTTTTTATAATAAAAATAAAAATGTCTAAGAAAAAAACTAAACAANAATTATAGGGAACCTTTGGATTAGGTGGCCCGTCCCATCCAACTTTGTTCGAACTCATAGACTCCAAACCAGCACCAATACCTTTTAAAGAAAGGACAAGAAAANGCATTTACATCACCCAAATCTTTCGTATCACATAAAAAAAAACCATTATTTTAACTTATAAAATGAAATACACCTTTTTCATGCATAAGGTGGCAAATTGAAGTTTGGATATTAGATATGTAAATACATGAGAATTTAGTGGCATGCCTATAAATCTTCATAGAGAAAAAACATCATGCTATGGCTTTTCAGCAGGACATAAATGATTGAATCCATTTTAAANCGCGGTCCTTTCTTTTTGGGAGTAAGCAGCAAGAAATTAGTTGAATTTTGTTAAGAGAACTAAACCGCAGAAACCATAAAAAGAAGCAATAATAATTATATATTAGCACCAGCTTCCACCAAAAGCAGCAATAAAAAAAAGGCATTTACATNCAGAACTAAACCGCAGAAACCATATAAAGAAGCAATAATAATTATATATTAGCACCAGCTTCCACCAAAAGCAGCAATAAAAAAAAGGCATTTACATACACACCACCCAATTCCAATGTATTAACATGTCTAACACCTAAACTTTGATTTTTACATTTACATCACCCAAATCTTTCGTATCACATAAAAAAAACCATTATTTTAACTTATAAAATGAAATACACCTTTTTCATGCATAAGGTGGCTTACATGTAAAAATTGAAGTTTGGGTATTAGATATGTAAATACATGGAATTTAGTGGCATGCCTGTAAATCTTCATAGAGAAAAAACATCATGCTATGGCTTTTCAGCAGGACATAAATGATTGAATCCATTTTAAAGTAAAGACCGAACCTGAAAATTCCAAGAATGGGAAGCCCTTTTCGTATTGCGACATCCCTCCTCATGAGTAGGACCGCCCCAGCACCATCACTAACTTGACTAGCATTGCCTGCAAAATATAATATGCTGAGCTGACACTACAATGAAAGAACTAGATAATCAAATTTATTGAAAAAAAAAAAAAATACAAGTCTCCAGCACCTGCCGTAGTGCTTCCACCCTCCTTAAATGCTGGTTTGAGTTTTGCAAGACCTGACAAGGATGTATCGGGGCGAACTCCCTCATCCACAGAGACCGTAATCTCCTTTTCAGTTCCACTTTTTGGATCCGTGATCTTCACAAGAATAATAAGATAATTACGTATTTAAAATAAAGAAATGAATAAATAAATTCATAAATACCTATGTATATGTATGTATGTATGTATGTATGTATGTATAATTTTTGAAATGACGAGAATGGTTCTCCCCAGTACATAGTTTTTTTTTATTACATGCATTAAGTATCAAGGTATTCAACTTTGACAGTGAGTAATTAAAAATTGAGACCATGACAATATAGAGGGCGTTGGTAGTCTGTTAAGCTTTGCCATGATAAATGGTTTCACAATTATTTTTACATTCCTGACAATCACATAAACACATTTTAGTAAATGATAATACAAAAAACACAAAAAAACCTAGCATCATGTTTGATTTCAGAGCGACATAATAAACTATTTAAACATTTATGTGGTTAGAGGAACTTTTTGTTGAAATAGTGTACAGGAATCCCTGACATTGAGGGATGACAATGTGGGATGGCCGGCCTTGTGTTGAACGTTTAGTCGGACATGTATTTTTATTTATTTATTTATTTTTTCCTTCTTTTTGAAGAATAACCAGCTTGAAATTTATTAGCTGCATGGCTTGCGGATTATTGTTTATTTTTTTAGGAAATTTACATTCATACCTCACAATTCTTATGCATTCGCATATCTAACATCTAAAGTTTAATATTTATATTTATAAGACCCTGTAATTTCACTTTTAACAAGTTAGAAATATTAGTATTTTGATGTGAAGTCAAAGATTAGAGTGTTAGGTATGTAAACATGAAAGTTTAGGTGCTATATATGTAAATATATAAGAATTGTGTGTTATCTTTGTAAATGCCTCCCTTTTTTTCTTATAATCTCTTTATACTCGCCAATGTGAGAACCAGTAACATTGAAATAAGAAAAACCAATAATACAAAGACAAATCCATGACTTAGAAAAATGTTCACCTTTGTTGTCACGGGTACTATTTCTGCCTTGAATTTACCAGAAGCAATTGCAGCAGCCGCACGCTTATGAGATATCACCTGGTGAATGTTCAGTAGCGTCATAATACAATAAGGTGTAAATGCAATCATCTAGAAACAAAAGAAAAAAAAGTCAAAATGGTCCACGATTCTTCGCACTCCCTACATTTATGAAAGTGGCATATTCGTCCCCAGTTTCTTTTAAAATGGATTGAAATACTCCCTTGTGAGAGCTATTTTGGCCCCATTAAAATAGTACAAGGGCCTATTTTAATTGCAGAGTTCATAAAAGTTTCAATTTAGTCAGATTCTTTTAATATTGGGTTGCAATAGTCCCTATTGAGGACTATTTTGGCCTCCATTAAAATAGTATGAGAACTAATTTAGCACTTTTACAAGCTCTGGGACTAAATGACCGAATGTAAATAGTCAAGTGACTATTTTGGCACTCTAGTCAAAAACAAAAATATCATTGCATGCATGCTTATGTATCTTTCATTTTCTATTTTTCAAAATCTGTGAGAACAGCACATGCATGGTACTCACAGCAGCTTGGTCTTGTTCCTCCTTTGTTATTCCATACCGTTCTGCAACATTTTCAGATGTAATTCCCATGGGTAGATAACAATCTTGGACTTGTTGAAGAGATTTGGCCTTGAGATTGAACAAATGCATTATAAACAAGTGTTAATCCTGAGCAATCTATACATTCAGTTAGAACAAAACAAGAGGATATTATAGGGAACCTTTGGATTAGGTGGCCCCTCCCATCCAACTTTGTTCGAACTCATAGACTCCAAACCAGCACCAATACCTTTTAAAGAAAGGACAAGAAAAAAGAATCAACCTAAATTCTGAAGCTCTATAAGATATGAACAATAAACTATGCTGCACGGATAAATGACAACACGGGCACGTGATGATTTTATTTTTAAAATATAGGACACGAATCGCATCTATTATAATATAAAGGGACATTTATACACATACCTCCCAATTCTTATGTAATTACATATACAACACCAAAACATTGTTTTTTAACATTTATATAATCCAAATCATTCATATCACATCAAAAATATCACTATTTTAACTTTGAAAAAATACTAAATGCACGTTTTATAGGTAAGGTAGCAAAATACCAAATTAAAAATTTAGGTTTCATACATGTAAATACATAAGAATTGAGTGGTATTTATGTAAATAATCCTAATATAAAATATAAAAAATAGATGAAAATTAAATAAAAAAGACTTTATGAACGATAAAAATAGAGATATTAAGAAATTTAGAAACATTAATTTTTAAGACCTACGGAGATTAGAAAGTAGTATTTAGTTTACAAAATGAAAATATAAACACTAAATATCTTATATTACAATAAGATAAGTTTAACTTTAAAAAAATAAAATAAAATAATTTCCTTAAAATTTTAATTTTAAAAGCATATATATGTTTAAAAATATTTTTAGAAAATTTTAATTCATAGGACATGCACATTGGACATTTATGTCCATTTCTCTTAGATTTTATTTAAATCGACACTTCTATGACATGTTTGATAAGCCAGAGCTGTGTCGAAGAAGTGTGAATGTCCAACATTACATAGACACTTACACTATACCACTCAATTAGAATTATCCGCACAACATAGATAATAAATCACATCAGAAAACTATTTTACCAATGCCATAGTATCCTGCTTTGATAGCGGCAGCAACATCTGCAACAGCCTGAAGACCAGATGAGCATTGTCGGTTCACAGTTCTAAGAGGAACAGTCTCTGGTTTATTTGAGGGGAAATGCAATATAAGCTAAAATTTAAATGAGAAAGAAAAACACATTAAATGTTAAAGAAAATAAAATTACGGAAAAATACCTGGGAAACCAGCATAAAAGGCTGCCATCCTGCATTCAATAGCTCTTTGAGAACCAGGAGCCAGGACAGTTCCAACAACTATATCACCAACTTCATTTGGGTTCAGTTTCGTCTTCTCCAACAACTCCTAATTAAGACCAGAAAGGAAATAGTGAAACTTAGAAAGTGTTCTCAAATACATTGATATCTGGCCTTTGATGCAATTTTAATATTTATTCTGACGTAATATTTTTGAAAAAAAAACCTTCAGAAGAGGCGCTAGAAGGTCCTCTGCGTGTGTATCCTTGAAACCTCCTCTACTGGCCTTGCAAATTGCAGTTCGGCAAGCACTGCATGCAAAACGACAGATGTTGGGTCATAGAAAAAATGGTTATAGATGAAGCACATAGAAGTATTTTAAAAAAGAAATGCTTTGACAAATTTTAAAAGAATCCAAAACGGCATGGAAAGTTTGTTGATCTTATAATTTTCCAGATTTAGCAGTTCTGAACAAAAGTGTGATTGAAAACTCTAAATAGACATAAAGTCCGGGTGTATTCCGTAGGCCGTGCAGTCAAGATCACCTCCTCATAACATCAAATCTAAAGTCAATATTTTCTGCAATTAATGATTTCCTGCATTTCTTGTTAAATTTTAATTTATGGCTCACATTTATTTTTGATAACTTATGAGATTTATTTTGATAACTTAAGTTATTTAGTTTCTTAACTCATAACTTATGTCATAACTTAAGATAACTTATGATATTTGTTATTATAACTCATGATAACTTACGTTATTTATTTTCTTAATTCATAACTTATGATAACTTATGACATTTATTTTTGTAACTAATGATAACTTAAGTTATTAATTATCTTAACTCATAACTTATGTCATAACTTATGATAACTTATGATATTAAATTTGTAACTTATGTAATCCCTAAAATAAATAGGTGTTATTAACTTATGTCGTTGATTTTAATAACAAAAAATAAATTAATTTATGAAATTATCATAAATCCTATTAGTTATAATCCCACTGATGGATGGTGGTTAAATAGAACATAATTTAGAGAATGGGTCTTCTCTCTTCCTAACACATCCCGCACATTTACCTCCATCAGAAAGTACATAAAATTTCAAGAGATTAGAGAGAGAAACTCTATCTCTTCAAGATCAAATTTCATCATCATGAATACAGACATGCGTTACTTTATTATAGATATTTAAAAATCATGAATTTAAAAGATCTTGGCTATTGTGTATTTTTTAGAATTTGTGTCATAAATATTAAACATGAATTTTTAACATGTGGTATCAGAGTCTTGATTACGAAATTTATAATTTTTTATATAATTTTAGTATGTTAATTGTATTAAATTTCCGCTGTGAATTAGATCTTGAATTAGATCACTAATACTAAAGTAAATTGATGTGATTGAAATTATTATTTATTTGATGTCTATGTTATATTTAATTTGTTAGTCACCAAAGTGACCAAATTAATAAGTTTAAGAGACATCAAATTAAATAAATTCAATTACTCACGAGTATGTGATTCATGTTATGAAATAATTTTACATTTCATTACAAAAATATTAAAGTTCATTGATTATAAAATATTTTTAGATTGTTCAAAAGTTCATCATTTGTTTTATAATCTTGAAATATAATTGTAGTCTATCTGTATACTTAGTTAAGATATATTTATATATCTAAAAATAATAGACATATTTAATTTTAGTATAAACAATTACTAATTATATCAAATTTAAGTCAAACAACAATTATGATTATTATTGTGTATTGTTATATCACCCAAAGAAGATTTCAATACATTATTATTACTATGATTATTATTTTAATTTGATTTTATATGAATATCTATGTAAGTTTAATGTTTGAAGCATTAATGTACAAGTATGTTTTATTTTTTTGCAATAACTACTTCTATTTTTTTTCATTCGCAAGCTACATTTGTTCAAATTTTCAATAAGCCTAATTTATTAGAATGGTGTGAGCAAGTCCAGTTTCACCTTGGTGTTCTAGATCTTGATTTGTCACTCACGACTGAGAAACCCACTGCTCTTACTTATTATAGCAGTACTGAGCATATATCTTTCAATAAAGCTTGATAAAAATTGAACAGATTAAACTTAATGTTTATGCGAATGACTGTAGCAAACAACATAAAGTGTATATTTTCTACCACTTAAAGTCTTAAGGAATTTATGAAATTTGCTGAGAATTGTTCTCAGTCTGACTCTGCAAATAAATCTCTTGCTGGAATACTATTGAGTACGTTAACCGACATGAAATTTGATGGTTCTTGTACTATGTATGAGCATGTCGTTGAAATGATGAACAAAACAGTAAGATTTAAGACACTAGGAATGGAAGTAAATAAAAATTTCCTTGTGCAATTTATCATTAACTCCTTATCTCCTGAGTATGATCCATTTTACACAAACTACAACACTATGAAAGATAAGTGGAATGTGAATGAACTACAATGTATGCTCATTCAAGAGGAAACAATGTTTAAGAAAGAAATAAATCACTTCATTAATCTTATGGGTCACCAAAGAAGAGCTGTAAAGAAACCTGGAAAGAAGAATGAAAAAGGGCAAGCAAAAGCCACTAAGGATTAATGTGTCGTCTGCCCGAATTCACAAAAAAGAACATAAAGGAATTAAGTGTCACTTTTGAAGAAAGTCTGGATACTATCAAAATGACTGTTAAAAGCGCAAAAATTGATTCGGAAAAAAGGTAAACCTTGTGTTTTTGTTTGTTTCGAATCAAATTTGCCAGAAGTTCCTTATAATATATGATGGATTGATTCTGATTGTATCAGTCTGATTTCTAATACAATGCAGGGATTCCTTACAACCCAAATCATAAACTCAAATGAAAAGTTTGTCTTCATGGGNCATCATCATGAATACAGACATGCGTTACTTTATTATAGATATTTAAAAATCATGAATTTAAAAGATCTTGGCTATTGTGTATTTTTTAGAATTTGTGTCATAAATATTAAACATGAATTTTTAACATGTGGTATCAGAGTCTTGATTACGAAATTTATAATTTTTTATATAATTTTAGTATGTTAATTGTATTAAATTTCCGCTGTGAATTAGATCTTGAATTAGATCACTAATACTAAAGTAAATTGATGTGATTGAAATTATTATTTATTTGATGTCTATGTTATATTTAATTTGTTAGTCACCAAAGTGACCAAATTAATAAGTTTAAGAGACATCAAATTAAATAAATTCAATTACTCACGAGTATGTGATTCATGTTATGAAATAATTTTACATTTCATTACAAAAATATTAAAGTTCATTGATTATAAAATATTTTTAGATCGTTCAAAGGTTCATCATTTGTTTTATAATCTTGAAATATAATTGTAGTCTATCTGTATACTTAGTTAAGATATATTTATATATCTAAAAATAATAGACATATTTAATTTTAGTATAAACAATTACTAATTATATCAAATTTAAGTCAAACAACAATTATGATTATTATTGTGTATTGTTATATCACCCAAAGAAGATTTCAATACATTATTATTACTATGATTANTTAATTATATCAAATTTAAGTCAAACATCAATTATGATTATTATTGTGTATTGTTATATCACCCAAAGAGGATTTCAATACATTATTATTACTATGATTATTATTTTAATTTGATTTTATATGAATATTTATGTAAGTTTAATGTTTGAAGCATTAATGTACAAGTATGTTTTATTTTTTTGCAATAACTACTTCTGTTTCTCTTCATTCGCAAGCTACATTTGTTCAAATTTTCAATAAGCGTAATTTATTAGAATGGTGTGAGCAAGTCCAGTTTCACCTTGGTGTTCTAGATCTTGATTTGTCACTCACGACTGAGAAACCCACTGCTCTTACTTATTATAGCAGTACTGAGCATATATCTTTCAATAAAGCTTGATAAAAATTGAACAAATTAAACTTAATGTTTATGCGAATGACTGTAGCAAATAACATAAAGTGTATATTTTCTAGCACTTAAAGTCTTAAGGAATTTATGAAATTTGTTGAGAATTGTTCTCAGTCTGACTCTGCAAATAAATCTCTTGCTGGAATACTATTGAGTACGTTAACCGACATGAAATTTGATGGTTCTCGTACTATGTATGAGCATGTCGTTGAAATGATGAACAAAACAGTAAGATTTAAGACACTAGGAATGGAAGTGAATAAAAATTTTCTTGTGCAATTTATCATTAACTCCTTATCTCCTGAGTATGATCCATTTTACATAAACTACAACACTATGAAAGATAAGTGGAATGTGAATGAACTACAATGTATGCTCATTCAAGAGGAAACAATGTTTAAGAAAGAAATAAATCACTTCATTAATCTTATGGGTCACCAAAGAAGAGTTGTAAAAAAACCTGGAAAGAAGAATGAAAAAGGGCAAGCAAAGGCCACTAAGGATTAATGTGTCGTCTGGCCGAATTCACAAAAAAGAACATGAAGGAATTAAGTGTCACTTTTGAAGAAAGTCTGGATACTATCAAAATGACTGTTAAAAGCGCAAAAATTGATTCGGGAAAAAGGTAAACCTTGTGTTTTTGTATGTTTCGAATCAAATTTGGCAGAAGTTCCTTATAATATATGATGGATTGATTCTGATTGTATCAGTCAGATTTCTAATACAATGCAGGGATTCCTTACAACCCAAATCATAAACTCAAATGAAAAGTTTGTCTTCATGGGAAACCGAGTCAAAGCGCTAGTTGAAGCTATTGAAACTTATCAGTTGATTTTAGATACTGGACATCATTTAGACCTTTTTCAAACACTTTATGTCCCATCTGTTTTTCGTAATTTGATTTCATTGTCTAAACTTGATTCTATTGGATACACCTTTAAATTTGGAAATAGTTGTTTCAGTTTGTTTAAACACAATCATCTTATAGGTTCTAGTATTCTTTGTGATGACCTATATAAGCTTAAATTTGATAATCTTTTCGCCAAGACTTTGATGACTTTGCATCATAATATTGGTACTAAACGTGGTTTTATAAATGAAAGTTCAGCTTATTTGTGGGATAAACATTTGGGTCGTGTATCTAAAGAAAAATTAAAAGATTAGTAAAGAATGAAATCCTTAATGAATGAGATTTTACTAATCTTGGCATCTGTGACAATTGTATTAAAGGAAAAAATATAAATCACACACTTAAAAAAGCTGCCATAAGAAGCACGGCTCCTTGAAATTATACACACTTATATTTGTGAACCTTTTGATGTTCCCTCTTTAGGTGGAGAAATATTTTATCACCTTTATTGATGATTTTTTACATTATGGGTATGTCTACTTATTGCATCGAAAATCTCAAGTTATAGATGCCTTAAAGGTGTATATAACTGAGGTTGAGAGACAATTAAACAGAAAAGTGAAAATTATCAGGTCTGATAGAGATGATGAATATTATGAAACTTACAATGAATCTGGAAAATGTCCAGGTCCATTTGATAAATTCCTTCAAAATAGTGGCATATGTGCTCAATACATTATTTCAGGAACACCAAAACAAAATGGTGTTGCTAAAAGCTGAAATCGTACTCTAATGGAAATTGTTAGGAGTATGATGAGTGATTCTTTTTTACCCTCATCATTGTGGATGCATGTTTTAAAGATCGCTACATATTTGTTAAGCAGGATTCCTAATAAGGCAGTTCCAAAGACTTCTTTTGAACTATGGACAGGAAGGAAACCTAGTTTAAGGCACCTGCGTGTTTGGGGTTGTCCAGCGGAAATAAGGTTATATAATCCACATGAAAAGAAACTGGACTCAAGAATAACTAGTGGTTTCTTCATCGGTTATCTAGAAAAATCTAAAGGGTATAGATTTTATTGTCCTAACCACAGTACAAGAATTATTGAAGCTGGAAATGCCAAGTTCATTGAAAATGGTGAAGTTACTCGGAGTTTGAAACCACATAAAGTGGAGATCCAAGAAATTAGGATTCAATTTCCTTTACCCTAAACGTCTTCTCAAGTTGTTATTCCTACATTTGTTGAACAGTTTGACAACTTATAAGAACAACTGATTTATGATCAAATACCCCACAATGAAACTGTCACTAATGAACCTACATTAGATGAACCACA
>JXCR01026683.1:12470-27763 GCA_002079205.1 Phalaenopsis hybrid cultivar
ACATATATCGAAAGAGTTCTTAAAAGATTCAATATGGAAGGGTGCTCAGCAAGTGTTGCTCCAATTTAAAAAAGAGATAAATTCAACCTTATGCAGTGTCCAAAGAATGATTTGGAATGTAAGCAAATGGAAGAAATTTATCATGCATCTATTGTTGGAAGCTTAATGTATGCTCAGACTTGTAACAGACCAGACATTAGCTTTGTTGTCGAGATATTGGGCGGTTATCAAAGTAATCCAGGAATATATTGGAAAGCTACAAAGAAAGTTTTGAGGTATCTACAAGGAACAAAGGACCACATGCTCACTTATAGAAGANGTATCAAAGTAATCCAGAAATTTATTGGAAAGCTGCAAAGAAAGTTTTGAGGTATCTACAAGGAACAAAGGACCACATACTCACTTATAGAAGATTTAAAGATCTTGAAATAATAAGATATTCAAATTCAGATTTTGCTGGATGTGTTAATACAAGAAAATCAACATTTGGCTATCTATTCCTTTTGGCTGAAAGAGCAATCTCATAAAAAACTGCGAAGCAGACCATCACAGCTGCTTCCACTATGAAAGTTGAATTTGTGGCTTGCTTCGAAGCTACAATTCAAAGTTTATTACTGCGGAATTTNTCAGAAAATCAATATTTGAGTATATATTCTTTTTGGCTGAAAGAGCAATCTCATAAAAAACTGCGAAGCAGACCATCACAGTTGCTTCCACTATGAAAGTTGAATTTGTGGCTTGCTTCGAAGCTACAATTCAAAGTTTATTACTGCGAAATTTTATTTCAGGACTTGGAACTGTCGATAGTATTGTCAAGCCGCTGAAAATTTATTGTGATAACTCCACAGCAGTCTTCGTTTCCAAAAACAACACGTATTTCAAAGGTGTTAAACACATGAAATTAAAATATCTTGTCGTTACAGAAAAAGTTCATAAACATAGGGCGTCAATTGAGCACATTAGCACCAATCTCATGATTGAAGATCTTTTGACGAAAAGGTTACCACCGTAGACATTTAATGAACATGTCGTGAGAATGGGCATTACTAAAACGTTTTATTAGTTGTATGCTCTTTATATTTTAACACTTTGGGCTTAATTTTTTTTGTTTCAGATATTTATAAATNAGGCGTCAATTGAGCACATTAGCACCAATCTCATGATTGAAGATCTTTTGACGAAAGGGTTACCACCGTAGACATTTAACGAGCATGTCGTGAGAATGGGCATTACTAAAACCTTTTATTAGTTGTATGCTCTTTATATTTTAACACTTTGGGCTTAATTTTTTTTGTTTCAGATATTTATAAATCTTATTTTTATCGTTAGTGTACACTTTAAGTTATATAATATTCAACAGAATTTGTCTTTTAATAGACATTATGAGATCATGATGTTAATTTTCATTATGTTAAGTATATAATTGATATTTTGATACATGAAAGGGACTATGTCGATAATATGATGCGCGACCGTGATGATTCATATTAATTTCATACTTATTAAATAATTTATGATTTAACCAATATAAAAAATGATTTATCTTATATTTTGTGCAGTATGTTATGCACTATTAAAATTAAGTGAGCTAAGTGGGAGAATATTGAATTTTAATTTATGACTCACATTTATTTTTAATAACTTATGAGATTTAATTTGATAACATAAGTTATTTATTTTCTTAACTCATAACTTATGTCATAACTTATGATAATTTATGATATTTTTTTATAACTCATAAAAGCTTAAGTTAGTTATTTTCTTAACTCATAACTTATGTCATAACTTATGATATTTATTTTTATAACTCATGATAACTTAAGTTATTAATTATCTTAACTCATAACTTAAGTCATAACTTATGATATTAAATTTGTAACTCATTTAATCCATAAAATGAATAGGGGTTACTAACTTATGTCATTGATTTTAATAATAAAAATTAATTAATTTATTAAATTATCATAAATCATATTGGTTAGTAATACCCTTGATGGATGATTGTTAAATAAAGCATAATTCAGAGAATGTGTCATCTTTCTTCCTAACACACCTCCTATATTTCCCTCCATCAAAAAGTACAGAAAATTTCAAGGGATTAGAGTGAGAAAGTTTATCTCTTCAAAATCAAATTTCTTCAAGATCACATTTTATCATCATGAATACAAATATGTGTTAGTTTTTTTAATAGATTTGCAAAAATCATGAATTTAAAAGATCTTGACTATTATGTATTTTTTAAATTTGTGTCATAAATGCTAAACATAAATTTCTAATATTTCTATTGCAATCTACATTCCCTGCCTTTTAAAAAGAAGATTGTGTTGGTGAAATTAAAAGATCTAGATCTTTTGGCTATTGTTTTAACTCCCAAGGATAAGAAAATTCAAAGAAGTTAGAGATNGAAAGCTTAAGTTATTTATTTTCTTAACTCATAACTTATGTCATAACTTATGATATTTATTTTTGTAACTCATGATAACTTAAGTTATTAATTATCTTAACTCATAACTTAAGTCATAACTTATGATATTAAATTTGTAACTCTTTTAATCCATAAAATGAATAGGGGTTACTAACTTATGTCATTGATTTTAATAATAAAAATCAATTAATTTATTAAATTATCATTAATCATATTGGTTAGTAACACCCTTGATGGATGGTTGTTAAATAAAGCATAATTCAGAGAATGTGTCATCTTTCTTCCTAACACACCTCCTATATTTCCCTCCATCAAAAAGTACAGAAAATTTCAAGGGATTAGTGTGAGAAACTTCATCTCTTCAAAATCAAATTTCTTCAAGATCACATTTTATCATCATGAATACAAATATGCATTAGTTTTTTTAATAGATTTGCAAAAATCATGAATTTAAAAGATCTTGACTATTATGTATTTTTTAAATTTGTGTCATAAATGTTAAACATAAATTTCTAATATTTCTATTGCAATCTACATTCCTTGCCTTTTAAAAAGAAGATTGTGTTGGTGGAATTAAAAGATCTAGATCTTTTGGCTATTGTTTTAACTCCCAAGGATAAGAAAATTCAAAGAAGTTAGAGATAACAATCTTTGAGAGAGAAATAGAGCAAAGAATAGAGATTCAAAGGAAAATCATCTTCCTAGCATTATTAAAAACGTGCTTTCAAAACACTATCTTCCTCCTAATAAGTTTGTCTAATTGTTTCTAATAATTAAATAAGAAATCAAATAAGAAACCTTACTTTGTGCCTGTCCACTCGACGAGTTGAACAAATCCTACTTTGGTGCCTTGGTGGTTATGAATCACGTTCTTTGATATCAGAGAAATAGGTTAAAAAAGAACTTCAATCCATGGTGTTAATGAAGATTGTTTATAAGAAGATTGTAGAACCGTCATTAGCACTAATCTTTGAATAAGAATATAAGGGTGGTGAGCCATGGTGTCAATATTGTAAGGAATCCTTACCCAAGTAAGTTTTGTTCCTATAATAATAGATGGTTGTGATGATAGAGATATTGACTAAAAAGATTCTAACATTGAATTAAGAATCAAAATTTATGGGGAATCAATTCCGCAGAAACATCTCATTGTTAAAACACTGAAAAGCAACTAAAAGTTTTAGTAGGCAACTCAAGATGCAATGAACTTGAGCTTTTTTTTAAGGATTGTGCCAACCTTTCAAGATAGAAGCCAAAATTAAAATCCATATTTTTTTAGAATCTATCAGGGCAAAGAAACTCAATATTGTGGTGAATCGACACGAAACTTATTTTAGTATGTATGAATATTTCTCTTAATGATTGATATGTATCAAGAAAAATTAAGGCTGAGAGAAAGACGAATCCCCCAATAGACGGAGATTCCATGACCAAAAATATTATTGTTGAGCAGTTATGATTCCAGCTTAGCACTAACTAGCTCTAGTTAGTGGTACACAGTGAATGTTGCAACATCGTTGCCACCTCAAAACCTCAACATTTGAAGTAATAATTTTTATGTTTCATAAAATTAATTTTTTCTTGCCCTCCGATTGTAATTGACATTACTACCTCTATAAAGGGATGTAATAAAAGAAACTGAAAGCTCTGGACGTTTGATCATTCTTCAGATAGCTATGGATTAAAGAGCTTGGTAGGTCTCCGAGAGAGACTCTTCTAAATGTTGGAGGTCAAAAGAGAAGAAAGAGGATTCAAAGAAGAATCGTCTTCTTTCTCGTTGTATGTCTACATAGAATTTTCTCTTAATGAAACTAAATTGTTTACAAGTGGCTTACAACATCCATAATATTCCCGATATTTTCGAACATTTTCTAAAGTTTTGAGAGTATAATCAGAGTGTAGCTTTATGTTTAATTTTAACCAATGTTTTATTGCAAAATTAGAACATTTGTTTAAATTAATAGAAATTAGATTTAAGGGGATTTGAGTAAGTGAGCAAAGATTTAATCCCTAGCATCATAAAGAAGTAAATTAAAAAAAGTTCTTTTTCAGGGCATTTAAATTATATCAATCCCTTTGGAAGGCAAAAGACAATACCATATGAGGTAATTCTCATNCTCTAGTATTCTTTGTGATGACGTATATAAGCTTAAATTTGATAATCTTTTCGTTAAGACTTTGATGACTTTGCATCATAATATTGGTACTAAACGTGGTTTTATAAATGAAAGTTCAGCTTATTTGTGGGATAAACATTTGGGTCGTGTATCTAAAGAAAAATTAAAAGATTAGTAAAGAATGAAATCCTTAATGAATGAGATTTTACTAATCTTGGCATCTGTGTCAATTGTATTAAAGGAAAAAATATAAATCACACACTTGAAAAAGCTGCCACAAGAAGCACGGCTCCTTGAAATTATACACACTGATATTTGTGAACCTTTTGATGTTCCCTCTTTAGGTGGAGAAATATTTTATCACCTTTATTGATGATTTTTTACATTATGGGTATGTCTACTTATTGCATCGAAAATCTCAAGCTATAGATGTCTTAAAGGTGTATATAACTGAGGTTGAGAGACAATTAAACAGAAAAGTGAAAATTATCAGATCTGATAGAGATGATGAATATTATGAAACTTAAAATGAATCTGGAAAATGTCCAGGTCCATTTGCTAAATTCCTTCAAAATAGTGGCATATGTGCTCAATATATTATTTCAGGAACACCAAAGCAAAATGGTGTTGCTGAAAACTGAAATCGTACTCTAATTGAAATTATTAGGAGTATGATGAGTGATTATTTTTTACCCTCATCATTGTGGATGCATGTTTTAAAGATCGCTACATATTTGTTAAGCAGGATTCCTAATAAGGCAGTTCCAAAGACTTCTTTTGAACTATGGACAGGAAGGAAACCTAGTTTAAGGCACCTGCGTGTTTGGGGTTGTCCAGCGGAAATAAGGTTATATAATCCACATGAAAAGAAACTGGACTCAAGAATAACTAGTGGTTTCTTCATCGGTTATCTAGAAAAATCTAAAGGGTATAGATTTTATTGTCCTAACCACAGTACAAGAATTATTGAAGCTGGAAATGCCAAGTTCATTGAAAATGGTGAAGTTACTCGGAGTTTGAAACCACATAAAGTGGAGATCCAAGAAATTAGGATTCAATTTCCTTTACCCTAAACTTCTTCTCAAGTTGTTATTCCTATATTTGTTGAACAGTTTGACAACTTATAAGAACAACTGATATATGATCAAATACCCCACAATAAAATTGTCACTAATGAACCTACATTAGATGAACCACATGAAAAAGTACTTAGAAAGTCTCAACGACAAAAACAGTCTGCTATTTCTGATGATTATGTGGTTTATCTAAAAGAAACTGAATTTGACTTACGAGTCAATGAAGATCCAGTTTCATTTTCACAAGCCATAAAAAGTGCAAATTCTTCTTAATGGTTAGATGCAATGAAAGATGAGTTGAAATCGATGGATCATAACAAAATTTGGGATGTCATTGAATTTCCTGAAGGTTGTAAAATAGTCGGGTGTAAATGGGTCTTTAAGACTAAGCGCGACTCTAATGACAATGTTGAACGATATAAAGCCAGACTTGTTGCCAAAGGTTTCACTCAGAAATATGACATCGAATATAAAGAAATATTTTCATCGGTTTCTAAGAAAGATTCATTTAGAATTATCAAATCACTAGTAGCTCATTATGATTTGGAGTTACACCAAATGGATGTGAAAACTGTCTTTCTGAATGAGAATTTAGATGAAGAGGTCTATATGAATCAACCTGAAGGATTATTGGTTGAAAGAAAGGAACACATGGTGTGTAAACTTAAGAAATCAATATACGAACTTAAGCAAGTTTCCCGACAAATGTATCTTAAGTTCAACGATACCATCACATCTTTTGGATTTAAGGAAACACTGTTGATCGGTGTATATATTTAAAGGTCAGTGGGAGCAAAATCATATTTCTCATTCTGTATGTTGATGGCATCTTGCTGGCTACTAATGATCTTGTTATATGAAACCAAGATTTTTTTCTCTAAGAACCTTGAAATGAAAGATATGAGTGAGACATTCTATGTGATNGTAAGTTTTGCTTCTATAATAATAGATGGTTGTGATGATAGAGATATTGACTAAAAAGATTCTAACATTGAATTACGAATCAAAATTTATGGGAAATCAATTCCGCAGAAACATCTCATTGTTAAAACAGTGAAAAGCAACTAAAAGTTCTAGTAGGCAACTCAAGATGCAATGAACTTGAGCTTTTTTTTAAGGATTGTGCCAACCTTTCAAGATAAAAGCCAAAATTAAAATCCATATTTTTTATGAATCTATCAGGGCAAAGAAACTCAATATTGTGGTGAATCAACACGAAACTTATTTTAGTATGTATGAATATTTCTCTTAATGATNAACTCACTTGCACCCCCACCTCCTATGCTTGCTCTCACTGCCGTCGAAGCCTCTCCAATAGTCATCTAACAGACAGAATCACGACTGTATCAACTCCCTTCGTCGGCTTCCCAACGAGCATGAATCATAACTGTTTCTCATATATGCATCCAAACTGTCATCTACATCAAAATCGTCAAATCGAGCACTCAATATCGAATCACTATAAGCAGTGATCTCGTCATCTACATCCATATCCTCTTATTCCTATATGCCATCCCACTTCCTAAGTGTGATCCAACCCTTCCTTTCGCTTCTAGGTGCAATCCGACTCCTGCTTTCCAACTATCTCGATTTCATATGTACTCCACAATCCTTTGGTTGTTTCCAGTTCTAAACGTGCATACGATTTATGAACAAGTTATTATGGTGTGGAACCAGATTTGGAGAACCGGAAGCACAACCACAACAATAGGCAGCAACCAAGAGAGTAAACTGCACATTTGGCACTTCGCACCAAGCTACGGACAACTTTGTGAACGTCCATGGGCGCAACTGCACTTAGGGTGCTCCTGCGGCCAANGACTCACTTACACCCCCACCTCCTATGCTTGCTCTCACTGTCGTCGAAGCCTCTCCAATAGTCATCTAACAGACAGAATCACGACTGTATCAACTCCCTTCGTCGGCTTCCCAACGAGCATGAATCATAACTGTTTCTCATATATGCATCCAAACTGTCATCTACATCAAAATCGTCAAATCGAGCACTCTATATCGAATCACTATAAGCAGTGATCTCGTCATCTACATCCAGATCCTCTTACTCCTATATGCCATCCCACTTCCTAAGTGTGATCCAACCCTTCCTTTCGCTTCTAGGTGCAATCCGACTCCTGCTTTCCAACTATCTCGATTTCATATGTACGCCACAATCCTTTGGTTGTTTCCAGTTCTAAACGTGCATACGATTTATGAACAAGTTGTTATGGTGTGGAACCAGATTTGGAGAACCGGAAGCACAACCACAGCAATAGGCAGCAGGCAAGAGAGTAAACTGCGCATTTGGCGCTTTCGCACCAAGCTACGGACAACTTTGTGAACGTCCATGGGCGCAACTGCACTTAGGGTGCTCCTGCGCCCAATAACTATTGCGCCTATGCCTCGGTTTACTGGCATATTCTTTTCGAGAGGTTGGAGCTCCATCGCCCAAGTTCGAGTGCTTATGCTCTCAATGTGGTTATTGCAGGATTCGACTTAAGAGGTTTATTTGAGCAGCGAATGCTGTAAGTTCCAGATTGTAGTTCCCGAGTGTAAGTTTTTTCGACATTTTCTCGGTGAAGGTGAGAAGCATCAGAGTGGAGATTTTGGCATGTGTTTTTCTTGTAGGATTGAGAGGATGAACAAGAGAGCTTTAAGAAGACCACTCAAGTTGAAGTTTCAAGAGAATGAGAGTGTGTCATAGATGAAAAAATGTAGTATTTGGATTCAAATCAGACTTGAAATCACATGGTATTACCATATGATAAAAAAACACTACACAATAAGTGGGTCTACCCATTGAAAGAGGAGTCAGATTGTAGCAGACGCTACAAGGCAAGACTTTTTGTGTGAAGGTTTTCTAGTAGAAGGAATGAGAGAATTATACATAGATCATTTCCCCAGTGGTGAAGATGACAACTATCAGGATTATACTGACTCTGATAGCATATAAAGATCTATATTTAGAGCAAATGGAAGTAAAAAACAACTCTCTTATAGGGAGATATGGTGGAGAAATTATACATGGTGCAACAACAGGGTTACAAGGTTTCAGGCAAAGAAGGTTTCTTCTGCAGATTGAAGAAGAGNAAGATTTTGGCATGTGTTTTTCTTGTAGGATTGAGAGGATGAACCAGAGAGCTTTAAGAAGACCACTCAAGTTGAAGTTTCAAGAGAATGAGAGTGTGTCATAGATGAAAAAATGTAGTATTTGGATTCAAATCAGACTTGAAATCACATGGTATTACCATATGATAAAAAAACACTACACAATAAGTTGGTCTATCCATTGAAAGAGGAGTCAGATCGTAGCAGGCACTACAAGGCAAGACTTTTTGTGTGAAGGTTTTCTAGCAGAAAGAATGAGAGAATTATACATAGATCATTTCCCCAGTGGTGAAGATGACAACTATCAGGATTATACTGACTCTGATAGCATATAAAGATCTATATTTAGAGCAAATGGAAGTAAAAAACAACTCTCTTATAGGGAGATATGGTGGAGAAATTATACATGGTGCAACAACAGGGTTACAAGGTTTCAGGCAAAGAAGGTTTCTTCTGCAGATTGAAGAAGAGTTTCTATACCTTGAAGCAGAGCCTAAGACAATGATATAAGAGGTTTGACAAGTTTATGTCAGAATATGAGTATTTGAAGTGCCAAGTAGACCACTGTGGCTTCATCAAGTATTTCAATAATAGTTATATCTTGGTTCTTTTGTATGTGGATGACATGTTGATTGAAGGTTTAAATATGAAGAAATTTAGGGACTTAAAAGAAAATAATTATTAAGTGAGTTTAAGATGAAGGGCTTGGGTCTNGGGGTGTAAACGATTCGAGTCGAGCTCGAGGCACCGTTGGCTTGAGCTTGATTAATTTTATCGAGCTCGAGCTTATAAAAACAAGTATTTTCTCTTCCCAAAGTTTGCTTTTCAATATGGTACCAGGGGTACGAGCAAACAAACCCTAGCTCTCCTTAAGCCAACAAGCCCTCATATTAGGGGTGTAAACGATTCGAGTCAAGCTCGAGGCACATTTGGCTTGAGCTTGATTAATTTTATCGAGCTCGAACTTAAGCCAACAAGTTGAGCAGGCTCACGAGCCGACTAGTTTATTATAAAAGAAAAAATAATATTATTTTNACGAGCAAACAAACCCTAGCTCTCCTTAAGCCAACAAGCCCTCATATTAGGTGTAAACGATTCGAGTCAAGCTCGAGGCACATTTGGCTGGAGCTTGATTAATTTTATCGAGCTCAAACTTAAGCCAACAAGTTGAGCAGGCTCACGAGCCGACTAGTTTATTATAAAAGAAAAAATAATATTATTTTAAGGTAGTGTTATAATAAAATGACATTTACAATGAGCAATTAGGAAAAAAATAATAAGAAATCATTTANCGGGTGTAAACGATTCGAGTTGAGCTCGAGGCACCATTGGCTTGAGCTTGATTAATTTTATCAAGCTCGAGCTTAAGCCAACAAGTTGAGCCAGCTCACGAGCCGACTAGTTTATTATAAAAGAAAAAATAATATTCTTTTAAGGTAGTGTTATAATAAAATGACATTTACAATGAGCAATTAGGAAAAAAATAATAAGAAATCATTTAATATAAAATACAAAATACTACTTTTTTATATTTTTAAATACATATTTTATACTAATATTTTTTTATAAACGAGTTGGCTCACGAGCTAATGAATCGAGTCGAAGCTGGCTTAAGCTTGGCTTGTTAGCTTATCGAGCTTAGGTAACGAGCCAATTATCGAGCCAGCTCATGATTCGACTCGACTCGCTTACACCCCCACCTCCTATGCTTGCTCTCACAAGCGTCGGAGCCTCTCCAATAGTCATCTAACAGACAGAATCACGACTGTATCAACTCCCTTCGTCGGCTTCCCAACGAGCATGAATCATAACTGTTTCTCATATATGCATCCAAACTGTCATCTACATCAAAATCGTCAAATCGAGTACTCTGTACCGAATCACTATAAGCAGTGATCTCGTCATCTACATCCAGATCCTCTTATTCCTATATGCCATCCCACTTCCCAGGTGTGATCCAACCCTTCCTTTCGCTTCTAGGTGCAATCTGACTCCTGTTTTCCAACTATCTCGATTTCGTATGTACGCCACAATACTTTGTTTGATTCCATTTCTAAACGTGCATACGATTTATGAACAAGTTGTTATGGTGTGGAACCAGATTTGGAGAACTCGAAGCACAACCAGAGCAATAGGCAACAGGCAAGAGAGTGAACTGCGCGCGCTTTAGCCCCAAGCTACGGACAACTTTGTGACCGTCCATGGGCGCAGCTGCACTTAGGGTGCTCCTGCGCCTAATAACTATTGTGCCTATGCCTCGGTTTACAGGCATATTCTTTTCAAGAGGTTGGTGCTCCATCGCCCAAGTTCGGGTGCTTATGCTCTCAATGTGGTTATTGCAGGATTCGACTTAAGAGGTTTATTTGAGCAGCGAATGTTGTAAGTTCCAGATTGCAGTTTCCGAGTGTAAGTTTTTTCGACATTTTCTCGGTGAAGGTGAGAACCATCAGAGAGGAGATTTTGGCATGTGTTTTTTCTTGTAGGATTGAGAGGATGAACCAGAAAGCTTTAAAAAGACCACTCAAGTTGAAGTTTCAAGAGAATGGGAGTGTGTCATAGATGAAGAAATGTAGTATTTGGATTCAAATCAGACTTGAAATTACATGGTATTACCATATGACAAAAAAACACTACACAATAAGTGGGTCTACCAATTGAAAGAGGAGTCAGATTGTAGCAGGCGCTACAAGACAAGACTTTTTGTGAAGCTTTTCCAGCAGAAGGAATGAGAGAATTATACATAGATCCTTTCCCCAAGGGTGAAAATGACAACTATCAGGATTATACTAACTCTGGTATCATATGAAGATCTATATTTAGAGCAAATGGAAGTAAAAAACAACTCTCTTATAGAGAGATATGGTGGAGAAATTATACATGGTGCAACAACAGGGTTACAAGGTTTCAGGCAAAGAAGGTTTCTTCTGCAGATTGAAGAAAAGCCTCTATGCCTTGAAGCAGAGCCTGAGACAATGATATAAGAGGTTTGACAAGTTTATGTCAGAATATGAGTACTTGAAGTGCCAAGTAGACCACTGTTGCTTCATCAAGTATTTCAATAATCGTTATATCTTGGTTCTTTTGTATGTGGATGACATGTTGATTGAATGTATAAATATGAAGAAATTTAGGGACTTAAGAGAAAATAATTATTAAGTGAGTTTAAGATGAAGGGCCTGGGTCTAAACAGAAAGATCCTTGGGATGAGAATTAACAAGGACAGGAGTACAGAAACAAAAAAATTGTCTCAAGCAGAATATTTTAAGAATACCCTACAGAAGTTCAACATAAGTGAGACAAAACCAGTTAACACCCCCTTACGTAGTTACTTTAAACCATCTAAGGAGCTATTACCTAACTCTAAAGCAAAGCAAACACAGATGGAGAAAACTTTGTATGCCTTTACAGTTGAAAGTTAGATGCACGTGATGATTTGTACCAAACCATATATTACATATGTAGTGAGAGTGATCAGCAGTTGCACAGGCAATCTAGGCAGACACCATTGGGAGGCGGTAAAGTGGATTCTCGTGTACTTGAAGAGAACGGTTAACAGGGCATCTTGCTATGAAAGTGCAGAGATCAATCTACAAGTTTATAGATTCAGAACTGGTAAAAGATATGGATAGCATAATAAGTACAACATGGTATATATTTACTTTAGGGAACACAACGGTGAGTTTTGTTTAGATGTTTGTAATAGCATAAAATTTAAATAATAATAATAATAATAATAATAATAATAATAAATAGATAAATAAATTAAAAAAAATGAATCCGCTTGTGGGTTCACCATCGCTACAGTCGTTAAACTAGAGTCGAGAGGGGGTTTTCAATTGGGAGTCTATCTCCATTTCCGAAACCAAACGACAGGGAGAGCAAGAGAAGAATCGGAGAAGGAAGAAGGAAAGTTATCGGCTTGACTGTGAGAGAAGAGGATGAGGAAGCCGAAGGAGGAAGGTTCGTGCGGTTTTCCTCGTCGTGCAATACTTACTGCACCTGATCGAATTTGTTGCTTCTGCCGCGAGCAACGACGAAGAGGAAGGAAAGAGGATTGGCTTCGGGCGCTACTACCGTGCTCGCGTGAGGTGGAAGACGAGGTCGACCAGGAGGGAGAAGATGCAAGCGAGTAGCTCTCGATTGAATCAGAGCTGAAGGAAAGATGAAGATAAGCCTCGCGAGCTCTATTAGGATGAGCTGCAACCGAAGAAGAAGAGAAGTGGTGATCTCGCAGTATCGTGCGTGAAATAGGGTTGTCGAACTGTGCGAGAGAGGAGGAGAACTCGAAAGCGGAGTTTAAATAGTGTTGTGCTCGCGTGTACCCATAGGAAGAAGACGCGTTGTTCTTGATCGTATGCAATGGTCCCACCGTGGCGCCATGTGGCACCCCACCATTGAAGTACTGATGCATCAGTACTCCTGAGGTAATATTTTTTCCGAAGGAAGAGAGCTAGCGTGCGCTACTCTGTTGGGTTTTGCCGAGACCAAGGGAAACTTAAGGCGCTGAAGATTTATAATAAACATGGGGCTCATTTGGGGACGCTTATAAGTGCGATGGCGTTTTTTAAAACGTCGTCGTACCATTTGTTTCTCACGTTTTGCCGGCATTTTGAAAATCGTGATTTTTATTTTGTGAATAACCTCACCCGCGGGGATGATCTTGTGGGCGGCGTTCCTTACTACGTTTTGTCCAGAATTACTCCCCTGCCCTGGAATCTCGCGATCGAGCTCGCAGAACTGCTTCTTCGGCACTCCTCATCGTGTTCCGTCGGCACTGCTTCTTCTGCTTGGAGCGTGTGAGACCAACGAAGGAGAAGAAGTCAAAGACAAGCACGGCGTGTAGGGAGGAATTACGACACGGTTAAGGTTCGTGCGGAACAGTGAGCATGTTATGGTTGTGGGCTTTGGCTCAAACAGGAAGAGTTAAGTATTTTTGATTCTTGTGTAGAGGGATATCAAGGCTTCTGTTGCTTTGATTTTGAACAGGGGCCTTTCCACCCACTTTCTCCTTCATTGTTTTCACCTTTCTCTGTTTGGTAAGGCGAAAATCTATCGAAGCTTCTGAGTTCTGAGCTAGATGAGCGCAGGAACGAGCACCTTCACGAGTCAATGGATAAATTTTCTCATAATGGTAACTGCTTCTGTAGTCTCCATATGATTTTCTTTTTCTTCCTTGAAAGGGAAAGCTTCTAGATCCTTCTTTCCTATGAGTTTCTAAGAAGATTTTGTGAGTGAGAAAGATTGTGTCTGTTTGGTTGGAAGTTCGTGTGGGTGATTATCATTGTTCAAGGAGTGAGTGTATTCTAGAGAGTAATTACTTGGTTGTAAGATCTGCTTTCCTGCACTAGTTTTTCTTTAACATTTTTAATGAAAACTTCTATGTTTTTTTTTTGCTTTCATGTCGAGTGGTTGAATCTCTTTATGCTTGTATGATGTAAAGATAGAATATTTCTCGTTATGTTTTGTATGTATTTTTCTCGTATATATTATCTGCACTTTTGACTTATGCATGTTATTTTGAACCTTCTGCATGTAGTTTACTTATAAACTGACTAATTAGGATATTAAAAACTCTTATGATCTGGGACTTCTAATAGTCGCCTAGTGGAATGAGCACTATAGGGGACTCGAATAGCCCTGAAAAACACTGTATGGTTAGGTCCAACGTAACCGTAATATGGCTCACAACTCTTCTTATAATATAGATATAAGAAGAATATTGTCCATGGTTGGCAATCATCAACTAAAAAAAAATCTTATAGGAAAATGTCAAGATACCACTATACCTGAATCACAGAAGCATGAATCTTACTTCCTGTGAATGATGCTAAATCCAAGTACTTCCTGTTAAAAACAGGAAGTACTAAATCCAAGTACTTCCTGTTTTTGTTGTTTCCTTTCTTATTTCCTATTTTATTTGTTGTTTTCTCTTGGGATTGTTAAACGTTCATTAGTGTAATTGAGATCACCCCATACAAGTTTTAGTAGTGCAGTAAATTAGAGTTTCCCCAATTAAAAATATACCCTTTCCTCGTGAGATGGATCGATACGTGAATATATTTTCGTATATTACTTAATCAACACATATGCTTGTGTGGTTAACTGACTTATTTCATAGCAATCTCGAACATCACATATTCGACTCGAGCTTAAACCGAGCTTTCACAATTATATTCATTCATACTAGTCTTGTTTAAATTTTTTAATCACTACACCAGATTTAGACTTGGATTATTTATATTAATTGAACAAATACTTCAATAAGTTAATAAGCAATCACAAAATTAGAGTGAGTATTTGGAATTTTCATATAAAATTATTAGCATATAATTTTATAAATCTTAACAAATAAACAATTGAAACACTGCCGTTGCCGGTCCCAAGCCCGGATGAGAAAAGTGGAGGGTTGCGTTAGGTAGTCGACAGCCAGCGTAAAACTTGTCGAAAAAAATCATGACATGAATCCTTTTGATCATTGTGTAAGTGCTAGGGCGTCCCCTGGAAGCGACGCGCTGTATAGCCTGAATACAGTGAAAAGTGTGCAAGGGCCGCTACACCGGCGCCCGGGTG
>JXCR01026683.1:34138-56375 GCA_002079205.1 Phalaenopsis hybrid cultivar
GATTCATGGAGCCGACCCCGCTTAGTGGGATAAAGGTTTTATTGTTGTTGTTGTTTGTTGTTGTTTGTTGTTGTTTGATTTTTAGGCAGTGTAAATTAACAGGTGTATTACCATATGTAAAAGTATCCACTTGTGGGCTTGCATGTGCATGCATATGCATAGGTCTTAATTCATGCATGTATACAAGTGTGTCCGTGTGAATATGTGAATTTTCTCTTCCTTTTTAAAAATTAAATATTTTGGATGAGCTTGGTATTGACCAGTTCAAGGGTTTTTTGGGGGCAGCTAAAGTTTAACAATATGTTGTTGTACAACAACTACTACAAGAAGCTACTGCGCAGAAGCCGCTTTGGCTAACCTAAATGTCTTTATTTTTTGCACTTTGAAAGCAGTTGTACTGCAGCTGTTTCTGTACAAATGATCATTTTGTCTCTATATAGTAATGTTGTTTGCAACATAACTATTCATATCAATACATTTTATACTTTAAAAGCAATAATTCAGTGCAAAACGTTACAAAATAATAATAAACGTCTCATTTAACAATTAGTATGATTACTAAAATTAAGAAAAAGACTATTAAAATAATAATTAATAAGATAATATTATTTCTAAAATGCAGACGACGCATGTCAAAAGCTAAGCAGTCCTCTAGGGATACTCTTTATCCCCAATTACTCTCGACAGCGGAATTTTCCAGCCTATCTGTCCACAGAAAATAGTCACAATTTTTAATGATTCTCTACGGGCACATGTAAAACTGTTTTCCATAGCTAAGTGGCTGATGTGAAGTTAGCAGGAAAAGTCCACAGTAATAGTGCAATCCTAGAAACATCTTTCCCGAATGCTTAAAAAAATCTCATTGGACATAGCAAGAGTACAAATTCATAACAAAAGTAATTAATTATAATTTTTGTGATGTGTCAGAGAACTCCGTACATAAACCAACGAATCTGTCACTATAGGAAGACATCAGACCTTATAAAAAAAGGTTCTTTGTTGTCTTTAAACCACACAATACCAAGCACGTTTGTGTCACATATGCATATCAACAAAAAAGGTCATTCAGAAGAACCTCAAAAACCATAGAGTCAAAAAAAAAAGTATTTGGTTGCCTTCATTATGATTTCACATATGTCACCAACCAATAACGACATATAGGTCATCTAGAATAACTCATAAGGTCAAATGTCTCATCATAGACCTCTAAAATCCACAAAGAAAAAATGCAAATGGAAAAAAGACACTTACAAATTTCATAAAAAACTAAAACAATCAATATCAAATACACAAGGAATGGAAATAAACATGAACTATATAAAATACTAATACAATAAACAGTGAATCTCTTCAACAACAATTACAATTAATAATATAATAAAAACTCCAATCACCCTCCAACTATCGCATCCGTAATTCAATCTCTCAACTCTGTTATCTCGATTGCACCTTCCCCGTCTTTAGTACAGGTCTCGGGAACATCATTTTCGGCCTGTTACAAAGACTGTCATCGACGGTACACATATGCCTCAACGAAGACATGTTGATCCTTATGCTGCCGAATATAATTGTGGTGTGTCATTATGGTAATCACAATCTTGATCAGTTTGGGAAACGAGTAAGATGCATATCGCGAAGTATAACTCATTTCTTTTTCTCAAAGATCTTTTTAATAACACCGTGTAAGGATGAATGTCATTTCTTGTACATATTTTTTTACCCCGTATGACATTGCTGAATAGCTCAAAATCAGACATGTGATATCTCGTATCAAGATAGGGCTTGAGGTACCCTCGCTGCAACGGATATCAATCATCGTCCAAATATTATTTACCTGATATGAATTGAATGATTAATGTTGAAGGAAAAAAGAATTATCAAAGTAGTTTTGTCTCAAGAGAACCTGTGGGTGGATGTGGGAAATTGCAATTGTTATTCTATGTTGCAGATTTAAAAATTCGACTGTCAGGTGCACTTCCCTCTTAATCGACCATGACAAAAGTGAAACACATGTTGAAGCCGCATACTGCGATTATATTCAATGTCGGGGACCCACAACGGCCGATGAATGTGATTTTCTCATTATTTGGAACACATGCATCAACATGTATTTCATCGATTGTTCCAATACAATTCCAGAAAGATAACGAAGGGTAACGTAAGTACGATATTTATATGGATGTAGTAAAAATAAGAAATTATATTAAAGTATGGAAATACTGTGCATCATGCAAAATCTCTATGGCGATCCGTTAGAAAGATTTATGACTTGCGAAGAAAAAGTGATAAGTGAATTCAATCCTATTGAGAAGTATCTTCAAATCGTTTCAGAATAGTGTTGAAATGGCTCCATAACGCATCACATTGATTTATTACATGATAATATGTAAAGAATTATTGTCACCATCTCTCGTGACGTGTTTTAGATGAGTCATGAAATCAATGACTCTGTGTAGTTCTTCCAACAGATCGGTGAATATTGTCTGTGTCATGCGGAACATATTGCTAATTCTCGTTGGGTAGCCCGAAATCAACTCTCTAACCCATTTGTCACCAACATATAAAGATCTCATGCAAGGGGAGAGCTCAATATATGAGTTAAAATAATCATATATAAAGCATACTGCAGCTGTAATTCTCCTTCTACGCCTTTCCTTATTTGCATCCATGTATTTCGGTATTAAAGTGGCTAACACATAAGCATCAATAAATTAGTTATAATCAAATAAGGTTATGAACAAAACCAACATAAGCAAATAATNGTTGCAGTAACTTGCATTTAGATTTTCAGTGTCCAGTTTTCTTGCAACAATGTGCTGTCTTTTCATCTTATTTTAATTCTTTATTTGCTTTCTGTTTTGACCTGTCTTTACAAATACCTTCTCAACTAGGCTTTTTCCTTGCACCTTTTTTTTTAAATCATTAGATAGAAGAGTAAACGTCGCCCATTATTATGGTATTAATATCTGTTTTTTCGCATAGAAATATATTAAATAGGGATGCCCATTATTTGGAGAGTTATATATGCTATATTATATATCCAAAAAACATTGTATGTATTCCTTAGTTATGAATAGAGGGATCTCAAATGAGTACTGCACATCGATTTTTTCCTCTGACATAATATCATAGCAGGGTTAGTTTTTGGGCTGGTTTGGGATCAATTTTTTTTATTTTTGTTTTTATTTTACTTTTATTTTAAAAACATGTTTGTTTTGTGCATTTTTTGCATGTTTTTATTTTTTATTTTTAAAAATAAATTAGCTCTTTTCTAATTACACTCAAAATATATAAAAATCATTTAAAGTGTTTTTAAAAACCAAAGGTGGAAAGTCTGTAGGACCTGATGATATCCCAATTGAAGTGTGGAAATATTTAGGTGATTTGGGAGTTTCTTGGCTTACTAAACTCTTTAATATTATTTTAAAAAATAAAAAGATATACCAAGGGTGGAAAGTCTGTAGGACCTGATGATATCCCAATTGAAGTGTGGAAATATTTGGGAAAGGGTGGAAAGTCTGTAGGACCTGATGATATCCCAATTGAAGTGTGAAAATATTTGGGAGAGAGTTTCTTATACTAAACTCTTTAATATTATTTTAAAAACTAAAACGATGCCTGAGGAGTGGAGGAAGAGTATTTTGGTCCACTAAACTCTTTAATATTATTTTAAAAACTAAAAAGATGCCTGAGGAGTGGAGGAAGAGTATTTTAGATCCTCCATTTTTAAGAATAAAGGGGATGCACAAGAGGGTGCAAATTATAGAGGAATTAAGTTGATTTTTTTTAAGAATAAAGGGGATGCACAAGAGTGTGCAAATTATAGAGGAATTAAGGTGATGTGTCATACTTTAAAATTATGGGAGAGGGTAATTGAACATAGGTCAAGACGCATCCCAAAAATTTCTCATAATCAATTTGGATTTATGCCGGACAGGTTTACTATGGAAGCTATACATTTATTGAGNTATTTTTATTTTAATTATTGTGAGTTTCAAAATTATTATATCTAATTCGTCATTAAAACATGGTATAATTAACTTAAAATTTATTCTGACTAAAAATGAAATAAAAATTTTTACATTAAAATGAGCATTAGAATATTCTAATTAAAGTGAATAATAAAATATTTATCGTAAGAAAACAGTAATATATAAACAAGAATTAAATGTTATTTTTAATTAAAAATAAATTAAATGAACGTAAAACTTGGTACCGTAAAGAAATAAAGGTTCATCGGGAAAACAATAAATATTTTCGCATATAAAAATGTAGGTCCCTTGACTGACCTCGGTAGGTAGCATGTGTGGTAGCTTGGGCATGGAAACGAGCTCACCGAACCCGTTTTGCATTTTTTTTATTTATTATATTTGGGGCATTTTAATTGTGACCACACAATTCTCGTGTACTCTCTAACACCTAAATATTAATATTTAAAAAAAAAAGCTGAAGTTTTTAGTTTATATTTAAAATATCATCATCATTATTTTTCTACGAAAATAAAAATATATTTTTGGGCATAAATTTATAATAATAAAATTTTATAAATATAAAGTATTAGATATTTAAGTGTTCAAGAATTGATGAGGTATGCATGTAAGACTTTCATTACATTATTATCATTAACTTCTTGTTCATTATTTTATTTTACAAATTTATTTAATTATTTAATTATTTAAAATTTATAAAAAAATTTGCATTTATTTTAGAAAAAGTCATAAGCATTCATTTATTGTAGACATCATAAAATCTTAACTAACTTTAAAATACAACAAAATGATATTATAATTTTTTTATATTTATATATTTTATGACGATATTATAAATTTTCAACAAATATATAAAATATAAATATTCTGATAAAATGATTTCAATTTTAAAACAAAAAAATATAGATGGCTTTGTTGGATTATAGAGTGTCTTTCGTAAATGCAAGTCTCGAGAGTTGGAGTCAATAGAATAAAAGTGTGCGAGAGAGAGAGTAAAGCAATTATGGAATTTAGAGCAGAGAAATCAAGGAAAAAAGTTATTTTATTCATCTTTTGTCCCCTATTTATGGAGACATATTTGTATATTTATAGAAAGAAATGAACGGTTATGAAACTTGCCTTTATGGCAATTAATATGCTAATTTAATATTAGATTTGCATTACAATTTAAGTGTATTGCAATGGCTATTAGCTGGTTGTCGTGTTTGAGTTCAGTCAATCGAGGCGACTAGTCACATGACGATCGATCCTACAGATGTAAAGCCAGTCAGTCGACTGGTTGTGACTGGGCGTCCTTGCAAGGTGTTTAGGTAGTTGGGACCATAAGCGCAATCAGTCGATTTGTTTTACTATTTTACATTTACACTTTTGAGAATTTTAGGTCAAAGAAACGTAAGAATTGACACAAATCCAGAAGAAAACACAGAGATTTCATGAGGTTTGACAAATATGCCTACGTCCTCGAGAGCAGAGTGGTGGCTTTTCTTTCATTTCAGAAAAAAAGTACAAGCTTACCTAGGGATACAAGCAAGACATAGATATATAACTCTGAAGTACAATATGTAATTACAAAATTACCCATGTACAGTACCGCGGAGACGTTTCCCCTACACCCTCAACCCACATAACGAAACCCCCCCTTCTATTGGACAGATGCTTCCACTAGAGAGCTCCGCTACGCTCGCTCACTTGCTTTGCTCCGCTGACTCGCTCTGTTCCGCTCCAAAATCGGTTTCTTATCTGGTATAAGAGTCATACCTAACAAGTCTCCACCTTGGTGAATATACAGGCCTTTAGGAGAAAGATATCTCGGAGTTTCATGATGCGATCAGATTTAGCGTGTAAATTTTGCAAATATTTTTCAAATTTACAAAATACATACGACAAATATAACAATAAATATGCAATATAATCCCAACAAAAATATTTTTTTATGAAAATACTTTATCTTTAAAACTCTTTTTAAACTGTCAAATTCTCTTTAAAATCAATGCAAGTATACGTATCGCTAAAGTAATAAAAGGCTCTAATGGAGTCCTAGATACCGATCCCACAATGAAGTTGGAAAAACCTATAAGTAGATTCTTAAAATTATTTTATAACTTAAACATTCAAAAATAAAAGTAAAGTGTGAAGTTTGAATATTAACTACTAAAGTGAATGTTATATAATGCAGTTGAAAGAACAAAGTTAACTAACTTAAAACTAAACTTTCAAAAGTAAAATTATGAAAACTAAATAAAGTTTTAATTGGCGGAAGATTCAAATTTAAGAAATCATCCTTCCCCTTTACAATGAATATATGGATTGTGAAGAAATTAAAATCACTTAAATATATATATATATATATNTTTTTTTGTTGGTACATACATGAGGATACAACTTAGCAATACAATTGAAATTAAGATGATCTCGGTGGCAATGACATAAATGACATGTTTTTCGACAGACATAGACTCAATAAATTTCGAAATTTGAGGTAAATGTAGAGGTGAGATCATTTTTATGTTTAGAAAGAGTCCCCTTGATGCATTTCAACATTGTCAATCATATTAAGAGTAAATTTGCAAGAGTTTGCAAGGATTTTGTTACATGTCATATTATAAGTAAATTTGCTAATTGAAATCATATTGCAGTCTAACTGTGGAATATATAAAATAAAAAAACACCTTGAGAGTGCTCTACATCTCATTTCCCAACTTTGTTTGAATGTGATTCGTCAATAAGTCTTACCAATCTTGATGTAGAAGCATCTTGATAGTTGACTAGAGCATTGAAATCACTAATCATATCATTAAAGGCTTTTGAATGTATGATCCAAGTTCTAAATCTCCCAGTGCTGGCAAGATGGGAGAATGATATGTTACTATGATGTGTTATAAGGTTGGAGTGTTGCTCTGAATTACTTCTAAGGACTTTCTTTAGTGCTTCAAGTTATTCTTTGGTGAATGGTTCAGTAGATCCTTCAGATGTGGGGGTAATGTTTGCATTTTTCTCTTGATTTTTATTTTATGTCCGTATTTTCAATTTGTAGGCTTTTAGTGAAGTTTCAAATATTTCTCTTTGATTTGCTCAATCTTCTTGCAATAGCCACATGTGGTAAGATTCATTTTGAGCTTTGAGTCATGAGAAAAATTATGGGTGTACAAGGCTGAGATTTCAGTACTTGGTGAACCCCCATTTTCGGTCAACATCAACTTCTTCCCTTTTTCTTCTCTCCCTACTTCAACAGGTTTCACGAGTAGATGGAAGAGGCTTTGTTCACTCGATTCTCCCTCTCACTTCATCCAATTCCTGAGTTAGTCTTACTTAAAATTTGATCGTTCTCTTTTTTCAATGATGGATTTGAACATCGCGGCGCCGTGTTAACATTTTTATGAATGTGTCGCAAACATATCTAATACTAGCCAATATTGTGCCAGGGTGTTGAAGTATTGAGTGGCACTTAGCCCAATACTTCATGAAGGTCATGAAGCTCATGAAGCTTGGTTTCAATCTCAAACAATTTTGTTGTATTCTCATTGCTAGAATATTATTCCCTTGAGACATTTCATATTTCTTTTTGGCAGTTCTGTAGTGTAAAAAAATTTCTCCCACTTCAATGGTCATTAAGCTAACTAGTCACGACATAATCATACGGTTTAGATTCTTTCATGTTTGATGGTTGGGGTTAGTGATTGTTGGAATTGTGCCCTATGCTGTAAGATGATCCTCTTTTTCTTTATCACAAATGTACATAAACACAGATTGAGACCATTAAATGAAGCTATGACCATTGAGTTTATGATTTGTGAAAGTTTGAGAGTATATAAGTCGTTTGTACAAAATTCATGATCTCTGATTCAAAAATAACATCTTGAGTAGAATTTCTTGTCTTCATCTCATACTTGATCATTAACCGTAAGTGTATTTAAGGTGGCATCTAGTTGCCGGGCTGAAGTAGATTGTAGCTGCTTGCTGCTGCTGCGGTTGAATGAGGGTTGTACCAGAGGAGGAGGGCATGAAACAAGGAGATTTCAGGCTGTAGGGATAATTTCAGAGGAGAGCCTGCAACAGGGATGCTTCTAACTGCAGGGAGAATCCAACAACAGGGGCCTGAAGCAGGGAAAAATTTTCCGCGCAGGGAAGAGCTGAGAAAGGAGGTCCGACACTGGCAGAGGAAGTTCAGGTGTCTATAGGGAAGAGTTTCCATATCTGGCAGAGGAGTTTTCTGCTTCAGGAAATAGGTCTGGGATATTTAGGAAAATTGCTTCATCCATTATTCACATGAAGGGTACATTATATAGGGAAATCAATTTCTCCTAATTTTCAAACTTATCATATATATCTAACCTATATTTGAAAAAGAAAGATTCTAAAATAAAAATTAAAAAAAAAACACGGTTAGAAAGAGAATAAAGCTAAGAAGTTTCGAAAAATGCATCCCAATTCAATCTTAGGAGATTTGAAAGATGGCCGACCGGCCATGGAATCCTTCCAGATTTTCCACATCATCTTTTACCNCCTCCTAATTTTCAAACTTATCATATATATCTAACCTATTTTTGAAAAAGAAATATTCTAAAATAAAAATTAAAAAAAAAAAAAACATGGTTAGAAAGAGAATAAAGCTAAGGAGTTTCGAAAAATGCATCCCAATCCAATCTTAGGAGATTTGAAAGATGGCCGACCGGCCATGGAATCCTTCCAGATTTTCCACATCATCTTTTACCTCGTTTCTTTGCAGTAACTTGCATTTAGATTTTCAGTGTCCAGTTTTCTTGCAACAGTGTGCTGTCTTTTCATCTTATCTTAATTCTTTATTTGCTTTCTGTTTTGACCTGTCTTTACAAATACTTTCTCAACTAGGCTCTTTCCTTGCACCTTTTTTTCTTTAATCATTAGATAGAAGAGTAAACGTCGCCCATTGTAATGGTATTAATATCTGTTTTTTTCGCATAAAAATATATTAAATAGGGATGCCCATTATTTGGAGAGTTATATATGCTATATTATATATCCAAAAAACATTGTATGTATTCCTTAGTTATGAATAGAGGGATCTCAAATGAGTACTGCACATCGATTTTTTCCTCTGACATAATATCATAGCAGGGTTAGTTTTTGGGCTGGTTTGGGATCAATTTTTTTATTTTTGTTTTTATTTTACTTTTATTTTAAAAACATGTTTGTTTTGTGCATTTTTTGCATGTTTTTATTTTTTATTTTTAAAATAAATTAGCTCTTTTCTAATTACACTCAAAATATCTAAAAATTATTTAAAGTGTTTTTAAAAACAACTTAACATAGTATATTATTTCAAACATGTTTTGTTTTAAATAAAACATAAAAAAATGAAATAAAATAAAAAATAAAAAATAAAAATAAAAGTGATCCCAAATGCCCTGCTGTCTCTCTCTTCTTATAGTGCTTCATATATTTTGCCTCTGCATGGCCTGCCTCTACTTTTTTTTAAAAATTATAGCTCTCACTTCACACTTTTACCTTGCCCTTTGCTTGTGTTACTGTCAACTTAACTTGCATGCTTTTAATCCACACAATGCCTGCTCACTGCTCCTGTTACTCATTGCGTACAACCTTGCTAGCTCCTACTTCCTCTCTCACTAAGTTAGTGTTGCATGCTTGTCTTTTGACTGCCTTCAACATGCATACTGCTGCCACAATTTTACAATCATTATCTACACTCTTTGCTGATCCCTCACAAACCATAGGGCATGAAAACTTCATGCCTTACCCAGTTTTATTAGTCGGTGTTATGACTTGGGTTTTTCCGTTTTTGTTAACGTCTTCACGATTTCTAATGGTTAGCATCCACTCTTCATTGTCGATGCTAACATCAAATATAAGGGTACCAACTTTTTTCAAAAAAATAAAATGGCAGCATCTTTGTTTTCATTGAATTATGGTTCTAGTACCAGCATATCTATATAAAAACATGAGAAAAGTGCATTAGGGAAAATAAAATAAAGCAGAACATCTTTAATAATGAAGATATATTTTAATAATGAATACTATAGATTTCTCATATAAATATTAATCACATGTAATCAAATTGATGTTATATTATCTTTAAACATAATGAGTCTAGCATCTCCTCAAATTCATGTGAGATGAGACAAATAGCTTCTATATCTTGTGCAATAAATGAAGAATCGATTGATCAAGCAGAGAGCTATGTTAAGGGCCTATTGAAATCATCTATTTAAGCCAATCAATGCTAGGATGAGGTTCCCTTTAGAAAATTTGGAACAACTGGGAGATTAATGTTGACCCAATCATTGCCAAGAGATGAGATTGCTACAGGAGATGAGATTTGGAAAAGTGAAGATCATCATAGGAAAATGGTTCAGCATGGATAATGGGAGACTATGAGTCTGTATGGGGTAGATTATAAGTGCGGCCGGCATTTTCAAAACGCCGCCTACCTGTTTGTTTCGTATAACCCCGCGTTTAATTTTTCGATTACACTCGATCGCGGGGTTATACCCACTATCCGCGTTCGCATGCAGTTGCCCTCGCTCGTTTTACGCCTCTACCTTCTTGCTCACGAAACCCTACCGTCTACCAAAAGCCATTCGAAGCCCTTCGTTGCCGAAAGCCAGCGCCCCCTACATCCTCCGGGCGCTCTCCGTCCTCCTCTACCGAAAATTAGACCGGCCAAGTATACTCCCCCCTAGCCATTGATGTCTTGTTCACCGATCCATCCTTAATTTCTTATTTGAATTTTATGCTATGAAATTTTGTATATTTTTCATTTTTTAATCGATTGATAATTATAACCTGATTTTCAATTACAAAAATAACCAAAATTTTAACCTTTATATCATAGGAAAAAGGTGTGGCAACTTGATGTGGAAGATATGCTCATTCTGATAAGTATTTATTGTTATGACATTTGATAATCGTATGGTTTCTTGTAACATCATGTGTATTTTCATACCGTTCCTTATTAAGATGGTTTTTAGTTGGCTGAAGATTCTATTTGGACAGATTTTGGCGATGGGTTTGTTATTTGTTTTGTCCTAATGATATTTAGGACAAATAAAAACATGGATTATTATCTATGTCAGCATCTTCTTGCAAGTGTTTTTTGTTCATTTGACGCCTATTGCTATTCTATATGTAGCTCTTACATTCTGAAAACAATGGCAGTGGCCTCATTATTTGGGGCATTTACATACACAACCACCTAATTCCTATGTATTTTCATATCGAACACTTTTACTTTGTTTTTTTTTTTTACATTTATACCACCCAAGTTTTTCGTATAACATAAAAAAATAATATCACCTTTTAACTTAGAAAGCGAAATAGAATTTTTCATGCATTGATAATGATGGCATGTATCTAAAAATTGAATTCTAGTTCAGGTATTAGATTTGTAAATGCATAAGAATTGAGTTGTATGTATGTAATTCTCCCTTTATTATTATTATTATTTTTATTATTATTGTTTTTTATGATTATTCATAATTTGGTTCAGCTATTCGATGTCACTTTTAATGCTTTTCATGCATTGATAATGACGGCATGTATCTAAAAATTGAATTGTAGTTTAGGTTTTAGATTTGTAAATGCATAGGAATTGAGTGGTATGTATGTAATTCCCCCTTAATTATTTTTATTTTTTTTTATTTTTTATGATTATTCATAATTTGGTTCAGCTATTCCATATTACTTTTAAAGCTTTGATCAGATACCCATTGTTCTTTTCGCACGAGCTCTGAGCTCTCTGGATCCTTGNCACGTAGTGGGATTAAGGTTTTGTTGTTGTTGTTGTTTTTAAAAACAACTTAACATAGTATATTATTTCAATCATGTTTTGTTTTAAATAAAACATAAAAAAATGAAATAAAATAAAAAATATAAAATAAAAATAAAAGTGATCCCAAATGCCCTGCTGTCTCTCTCTTCTTATAGTGCTTCATATATTTTGCCTCTGGGTGGCCTGCCTCTACTCTTTTTTAAAAATTATAGCTCTCACTTCGCACTTTTACCTTGCCCTTTGCTTGTGTTACTGTCAACTTAACTTGCATGCTTTTAATCCACGCAATGCCTGCTCACTACTCCTGTTACTCATTGCGTACAACCTTGCTAGCTCCTACTTCCTCTCTCACTAAGTTAGTGTTGCATGCTTGTCTTTTGACTGCCTTCAACATGCATACTGCTGCCACAATTTTACAATCATTATCTACAGCACTCTTTGCTGATCCCTCACAAACCATAGGGCACGAAAACTTCATGCCTTACCCAGTTTTATTAGTCGGTGTTATGACTTGGGTTTTTCCATTTTTGTTAACGTCTTCACGATTTCTAATGGTTAGCATCCACTCTTCATTGTTGATGCTAACATCAAATTCAAGGGTACCAACTTTTTTCAAAAAAATAAAATGGCAGCATCTTTGTTTTCATTGAATTATGGTTCTAGTACTAGCATATCTATCTAAAAACATGAGAAAAGTGCATTAAGGAAATAAAATAAAGCAGAACATCTTTAATAATAAGATATATTTTAATAATGAATACTATAGATTTCTCATATAAATATTAATCACATGTAATCAAATTGATGTTATATTATCTTTAAACATAATGAGTCTAGCATCTCCTCAAATTCATGTGAGATGAGACAAATAGCTTCTATATCTTGTGCAATAAATGAAGAATCGATTGATCAAGCAGAGAGCTATGTTAAGGGCCTATTGAAATCATCTATTTAAGCCAATCAATGCTAGGATGAGGTGCCCTTTAGAAAATTTGGAACAACCGGGAGATTAATGTTGACGCAATCATTGCCAAGAGATGAGATTGCTACAGGAGATGAGATTTGGAAAAGTGAAGATCATCATAGGAAAATGGGGTTCAGCATGGATAATGGGAGACTATAAGTCTGTATGGGGTAGATTATAAGTGCGGACGGCGTTTTCAAAACGCCGCCTACCTGTTTGTTTCGTATAACCCCGCGTTTAATTTTTCGATTACACTCGATCGCGGGGTTATACCCACTATCCCCGTTCGCATGCAGTTGCCCTCGCTCGTTTTACGCCTCTACCTTCTTGCCCACGAAACCCTACCGTCTACCAAAAGCCATTCGAAGCCCTTCGTCGCCGAAAGCCAGGCGCCCCCTACTACACATCCTCCGGGCGCTCTCCGTCCTCCTCTACGAAAATTAGGCCGGCCAAGTATACTCCCCCCTAGCCATTGATGTCTTGTTCACCGATCCATCCATAATTTCTTATTTGAATTTTATGCTATGAAATTTTTTTTGTATATTTTTCATTTTTTTATCGATTGATAATTATAACCTGATTTTCAATTACAAAAATAACCAAAATTTTAACCTTTATATCATAGGAAAAAGGTGTGGCAACTTGATGTGGAAGATGTGCTCATTCTGATAAGTATTTATTGTTATGACATTTGATGATCGTATTGTTTCTTGTAACATCATGTGTATTTTCATACCGTTCCTTATTAAGATGGTTTTTAGTTGGCTGAAGATTCTATTTGGACAGATTTTGGCGATGGGTTTGTTATTTGTTTTGTCCTAATGATATTTAGGACAAATAAAAACATGGATTATTATCTATGTCAGCATCTTGTTGCAAGTGTTTTTTGTTCATTTGACGCCTATTGCTATTCTATATGTAATCTTACTTATATTTGGCGTGCTCTTACATTCTGAAAATAATGGCAGTGGCCTCATTATTTGGGGCATTTACATACACAACCACCTAATTCCTATGTATTTTCATATCGAACACTTGTACTTTGTTTTTTTTTACATTTATACCACCCAAGTTTTTCGTATAACATAAAAAAATAATATCACCATTTTAACTTAGAAAGCGAAATAGAATTTTTCATGCATTATAATGATGGCATGTATCTAAAAATTGAATTCTAGTTTAGGTATTAGATTTGTAAATGCATAGGAATTGAGTTGTATGTATGTAATTCTCCCTTTATTATTATTATTATTTTTATTATTATTGTTTTTTATGATTATTCATAATTTGGTTCAGCTATTCGATGTCACTTTTAACGCTTTTCATGCATTGACAATGATGGCATGTATCTAAAAATTGAATTGTAGTTTAGGTATTAGATTTGTAAATGCATAGGAATTGAGTGGTATGTATGTAATTCTCCCTTCATTATTTTTTTTTAAATTATTTTTTATGATTATTCATAATTTGGTTCAGCTATTCTATATTACTTTTAAAGCTTTGATCAGATACCCATTGTTCTTTTCGCACGAGCTCTGAGCTCTCTGGATCCTTGAATTACGAGTTCATGTATATCTGGTGCAATTGGCTACCTGTGGTGAACTAGCACCTGGGGGTATCTTAACACTGCATTTTCTTTACTGTGAGAAAGGAGTATGAAATGCATGTTTATTTTATAGCAGGAGCTAAAAATCTTCTACGGTTCTCTTTTTTCATCAAAGTCTTTGGAAGATGAATTTTGCTCAAACAGGTTTGAAATATTGATTTTGTGATTGATGTCTTGCAAGAGATAAAATTGGAAGGTTTACATACAGAACCAAGCAATTCTTATGCATTTACATAACTAGCATCTGAAGTGTACCTTTTATGTTCATAGTAAATTCATAATAAATTGTTTGAGTAGTTCCACTTATTCTTTGTAAATTATTTTACAATTTCTGCCCATATAATGTTGTCTTGTCCTTCCTTCNCAAGTGTACCTTTTATGTTCATAGTAAATTCATAATAAATTGTTCGAGTAGTTCCACTTATTCTTTGTAAATTATTTTACAATTTCTGCCCATATAATGTTGTCTTGTCCTTCCTTCATATTCATATAATGTTGTTTGATAATGGATATACAATTGTGATGGTAAGTATTAATACATCAGTGATCCTTCACTCTTGAAAAAACAAAAACTCATTAGTTTATGGGTTAGTTAAGTATGTTATGCAATTATTATGGTATTTGTTTTTTCATGATGTTTAATGATACTCCGTATTTTTTCCCCTACTCTTTGGAAGGCTTTTTTTCTTATCCAATAGAAGAAGTTAGAGAAGCTGGAGCGTGTGAAGGCCAGNGATGGTAAGTATTAATACATCAGTGATCCTTCACTCTTGAAAAAAAAAAACTAATTAGTTTATGGGTTAGTTAAGTATGTTAAGCAATTATTATGGTATTTGTTTTTTCATGATGTTTAATGATACTCCGTATTTTTTCCCTACTCTTTGGAAGGCTTTTTTTCTTATCCAATAGAAGAAGTTAGAGAAGCTGGAGCGTGTGAAGGCCAGTGGGAGGAAGGGGAGAAAAGCAAGTGTTAATTTCTTCAATGGTTGGTTCTTGTATGTGACAATTTGTTTTTGCTTTCCCAGCTACCTCTAATCTTAATTATCTCATTAGGATTTTTGTGTAAAATCCCGTTGCTTTCCCACCAGCCTCGTAGTCTCATAAAATTTGGCTTTCTACATTTATATCACCAAAATATTTCATATCACAAATTCTTTCCCCAGTGTTATTCTAATATTAATGTCTTTCTCAATTTTCAAAGCTAGGAAATGTAGCAGCATTATTATGAAACTTTTAATGGATACTCTAATATCAATGTCTTCCTCAAAGGCTTAAATAAAGTAGTGTTTGCGCATTTGTTGGGTTAATTGCCATATGTTTAGATTTGTTCATTCTGAGTTTTGTAGTTGGAGTAACCTTGAATATTTGATACTAATGTTATTGAATGTATTTTTTTTTTATTTCTCACCTACTATTAAGTCGTGCAATGACTAAGAACAAAGAGGTTGGAACATCGGCCATGTGGGACCACCAATATTTTCTATGATCTGTTTTAGGAAGATCAAGTTGGGAAATAGACCGATGACATATTTTAGCAAAGAAGATTGACAAAATGTTATAACCAAATTCAAAGAATTGATAGGAAGAAATTATGATTGGATGAAAGTTAAGAACAAGTGAGATCAATTAAAAAATGACTGAAAAGTATGGAAACAACTTAAGATGAGAACTATAGGTTTAGGTTTGGGATCCAGTGAAGTGGATAATAGATGCTCCTGAGGTTTGGTGGGCTGAAAAACTAGAGTTAATGACATATCTTTCACCATCTCTTTAATTCATTTTTAGTTATATTAAACTGTTTTAACTAATTCAATTTGCTATGCCGTGCAAGTCGTGCCAGAAGCTAAGAAATTTAAATTCAATGACATTGATCCAATAATTGAAGAGAAACTGGATGACATGTTCAGTGAGGTTGTTGCAACGGGAGCTCATGCTTTTACCCTATATGAGTCTGACTTCATTGTCACAGCAGTTGTGCTGGGAACCGATCATGTAAGTTACTTAGGAGAAGTGCCCTGTGAAATCCAAAGGGATATGAAGTCCACATCCGTTTCAAAACGGCCTAGGGTGGAGAATAGGAAGAAAGGAGCCACATTTATCAGGAGCACAATCGAAAAACTAGCTAAATTCTGCACAGTTAAGCTTGCTGCCTCATAGGATATATTTGTTGAGGGGTGCCTTCGAATCCTAAATACACATGTTGAGGTTAAGATGGACAAGAAACTATATATCAATTGTGTTAGGTTACTACAAGATCTAGTTCATAGAGAATTTTTTGTGAAGTTGGATGCAGAATACTAAGTCGATTTCTTACGATCTTTCTTGGAAAATTGAATGTTTTAAAATCTTGTTGTTATGTTTTATCAGAACTGTTTGTACAGTTGTATCAAGGATCGTTATTTTTTTTTCTAGCGCTCATTTTTTATCCACACTCCTTATGACAACATTGTCGTTTTCATATCTTTTGTGGATATATTTTGTATAGATGTGTTCAAATGGCTAAAAGTTAACCATTCTCTTTTAACTAACTTTTGTGGGTTGGATCCAAAATAATTGAACTACTTTAGAAAGATTTATTATACAACTACTATCTTACATACATCGACCGAACCCCATGTATTACGTCGATTTATGTTGGTGATAAATGGGTCAGTGAGTTACTACAGGACCATCCGGCCCGCTTTGCAAACATGTTCCGTATGACGAAAGAGATTTTCATCGACCTGCTTTACAAACTATAACACCAACATGGTTTGAATGACTCGATTGAAATGACATCCAGAGAGGTGTTAGCAATAACACTCTATATATTATCTCAGAATGAGTTCATTAGAGACTATTAGCATGTGTTTTTCGATTGGTCTGGAGGCTCTAATAAGTTTAGCCTCCAAGATAATTAAGCCCGAGGATTCCACATTCCAATCTATTTCGACTCATATTGCGAATGACCATCGCTACATGCCGTTCTTCAATGTATCTATTGAAGATGTCATTATTATATTAAAATTAATTATCTCTCAATTATTAATATATTAAACATTATAAAATTTAGGACTGTATAGGAGCTATCGATGAAACTCACGTCGATGCACGTGTATCTGCCACCGACAAGGTCGCCTACATTAGACGCTGTGGTTCCCCCACATAAAATATGATGGTCGTTTGTGATTTCAACATGTGTTACACATTTGTGATGACTGGATAAGAGGGTAATGCTCACGATAGCCATGTTTTTAAGTTTGCAACCAGACGCCGAAGACATTGCTTCTCGTACCCCTCTCATGGTACGTATTTATATCAAATATGTTTGATATTTCTGAATCGTTTCTAAATTTTGTATTCATGCAGGTAAATATTACTTGGTTTAAGCTAGATATCCCTTACAAAGGGGATTTCTTCTTTTCTTTTCCCCTTAATCTATCTTTGAATGATCTGTATGCTAATGCTGCAAGATAATTGAGACCAAATCTCTGGTAGTATCTATAAATTTGTCTTCCATTGTTTCGCTTTTTTAATAATGCTCCTTGGTAATCAGCGCACCAAGTTTGGAGCTTTTGCTTTTGTTGAAGGAAGCGGTTTTTGTTGCTCTCATGGTGTTTGTTTTTTGTCCTCTGTGTGTGTTCTGAGAACAATTTCTTTTTGAATTTGGGAACGATGAAACTTTTACTTTACTCGAAATGAAAAAATTGGGAGCATGGATTCATGAGCTTGGATGTATAACCTTCTGAAGTTCCAGATTTTACTTAGTCTTAGATCTTTACTAGTTATATTTTGAGCAAGAAACAATACCATGTTATGAAAAACTGGAATGCTATTATGTTTCTTGGGATAATAGGATCTGGTTTGTTGATGATCTATATATGGGATCTTAGGGGAATCACAATTGCATGAAATGGCACTTCGTAAATTAGTGCTTGAAGCTATTGGTAATGGATATTTCATCAATAAATTCAGACTCAATCTTTTTTGAGTTTTAATTTGTCATTTCAGTTTATATTCAGACCAATTTCTTTCTATTTGGTATCCAACCACACTTTTTGTTCTGCTCTATGATGATTTGACAATAAATTGTTTCTCATTTTCTTTCGTATTTGAAATTTATTTGGACTAATGAGGTTTTTTGGTCTGATGACCTATGTAAAATGGAATTAAGAGCATTATTCTAATGTTTATAACATCTATATAGAATTAAAATTTGAGAAATTTACAGACATACTGTCAAGTCTTATGTATTTGTATATCTAACACCCAAAGCTTTGATATTTACACTTATAACACTTTGGTGCCAAAAATCTATGCATGAAAATTTGTATTTCAATTTTAAAAATATAGTGTATTTTTAATGTGGTGTTAAAGATCTAGGTGATTTTCATGTGAGTATGAATGTTTGGTTGTTATATATGTTGATATACACGAATTGTGTTGTACTTATGTAAATGTTCCTAATTGTTTTTGCCTNCAAAATATGATGGTCGTTTATGATTTCAACATGTGTTTCACATTTGTGATGACTGGATGAGAGGGTAATGCTCACGATAGCCATGTTTTTAAGTTTGCAACCAGACGCCGAAGACATTGCTTCTCGTACCCCTCTCATGGTACGTATTTATATCAAATATGTTTGATATTTCTGAATCGTTTCTAAATTTTGTATTCATGGGATTTCTTCTTTTCTTTTCCCCTTAATCTATCTTTGAATGATCTGTATGCTAATGCTGCAAGATAATTGAGACCAAATCTCTGGTAGTATCTATAAATTTGTCTTCCATTGTTTCGCTTTTTTAATAATGCTCCTTGGTAATCAGCGCACCAAGTTTGGAGCTTTTGCTTTTGTTGAAGGAAGCGGTTTTTGTTGCTCTCATGGTGTTTGTTTTTGTCCTGTGTGTGTGTTCTGAGAACAATTTCTTTTTGAATTTGGGAACAATGAAACTTTTATTTTACTCGAAATGAAAAAATTGGGAGCATGGATTCATGAGCTTGGATGTATAACCTTCTGAAGTTCCAGATTTTACTTAGTCTTAGATCTTTACTAGTTATATTTTGAGCAAGAAACAATACCATGTTATGAAAAACTGGAATGCTATTATGTTTCTTGGGATAATAGGGTCTGGTTTGTTGATGATCTATACATGGGATCTTAGGGGAATCACAATTGCATGAAATGGCACTTCGTAAATTAGTACTTGAAGCTATTGGTAATGGATATTTCATCAATAAATTCAGACTCAATCTTTTTTGAGTTTTAATTTGTCATTTCAGTTTATATTCAGACCAATTTCTTTCTATTTGGTATCCAACCACACTTTTTGTTCTGCTCTACGATGATTTGACAATAAATTGTTTCTCATTATCTTTCGTATTTGAAATTTATTTGGACTAATGAGATTTTTTGGTCTGATGACCTACGTAAAATGGAACTAAGAGCATTATTCTAATGTTTATAACATCTATATAGAATTAAAATTTGAGAAATTTACAGACATACTGTCATGTTTTATGTATTTGTATATCTAACACCCAAAGCTTTGATATTTACACTTATAACACTTTGGTGTCATAAATCTATGCATGAAAATTTGTATCTCAATTTTAAAAATATATTGTATTTTTAATGTGGTGTTAAAGATCTAGGTGATTTTCATGTGAGTTTGAATATTTGGTTGTTATATATGTTGATATACACGAATTGTGTTGTACTTATGTAAATGTTCCTAATTGTTTTTGCCTTGCTCATCGTGAGTTTGAGTGAGTTGACATTGTTGTCATGTTCCTTTTTTTTTTTTTATTTGTCAAGGAAAATTTACGACATTCATTCAAATTCATCTTGAGTCATTTTGAGCAAGAAACATTCTGTATTCAAATTTTGGATTTTATCCATTGGTTTTGGTTCGTTTGAAGAAGCATGGAAATCAATACAAGTAGCAGGTTGTTTACTATCCGAGTGACCATTCGGATAGTTTAGAAAAAAAGTCAGGAGATATATTTGCGAGAATTTTATGCTATGATGGGCGAGGTGCATTTCTATTCTATGGCATTAAAATTCTGTTAATTTTTATCAGCAATCAATAAGCTTATAAGCCATCTGGTGTGATCTGCATTTCCTCCATAAGAATTAACGAACTTATTGTTGTATCTTTCTAGGATATTGTTTTATGGATGCAAATCTTTGGACGTGCAATTCTATTTGTTTTTGGAATTTGTTTTCTTNCTTTGGACGTGCAATTCTATTTGTTTTTGGAATTTGCTTTCTTGATCAAGTGTTGCTCATGTATTCTATCTTTAATAATTGCAGAACGATGAGCTCCAGGTATTCAGGGAAGTCCGTGCGAGTGCTATGCCGGTGCGGATTGCCGTTTTTGTTACTCACGTCACATCAACAACATAGCTACGGGCGACAGTTCTACAGGTGCTCGCGGTGGGCAGACGGACCGGACGGCTGTTGGTTCTTCAGGTGGGCAGACATTCTGATGAATTCTACGGTATCCTAAACAGAAAATGATGCTCAAGGTTAGACAACATCCAACTAGAGAACGTCGCTCACGGTTGGACGGTATCCCAACCAGACGTTGTTGCTCGGGTTTCAACGGTTTCCCAACCGGACAACGTTCCTTGTGACATGCTCCTATATTTTAAAATAAATATTGTTATTCTTTTGCTTGTAATTTTAACATTTTATTTTATTTTATTTTTGTTTCTTGATACTCACTATTAAGTGAGGTGTATATCCTTTTTTCTAGTTGTGTTTCAAATGGTAGCTGTTTATGTTGTAGAGGCTAGGTTGTATGGTATAATAGAGTAATGTAACTGTTCTTATCGATCTATATTTTGTTGTGTGTTATTGTTGCTCTGTCTATCGATCTATATTTTGCTGTGTAGTGATATAGTATCTTGTGCGTAGAATAATATGGGTTTATTCAACATAATAATATGGGCGTTGATGGTGATATAAATTATAAATTCCAAACTCGGTTGTTAAAATCATAAAGTTTCCTACGAATATTGTGAGATATGTGGTTTTCAATGGCCTCTGATAGAATTTGGAAATGCTAGGAAAAAAAAGTATCAAAGAAAAAAGGAAACTTTTGTGTTTTTGGTAAAATTTTTGGTTTAAGGTGGTGCGTTTATTTGTATAGTTGTTAGACTCATACGATCAAGTTACTAGATTCTCATGCTTAAACAAAAATGATGGGAAAAAAGAAATGGTTATTTATCTAGAAACGACTGTAAATCAGTTGTTTTTTAAACGCAAAAATCAAACAGTTAAACAATTTATCCAAATCAGGGGCAGAATGTTCATTTATCCAGAAGCAACAACAGATCAGTTGTTTTTCAAATGCACAAATCAAACAATCAGTCAGTTCATCCGTACCAGCTGTTGGTCAGTCCCTTTGAGTTTTTGGTATTGTCGTGGTTGTATTTCAATAGAGCGCTATAATTGTGATGCTTCTATTAGCCCGCTCAATTCCTATTTTATCTTCAACCAATCGTGCTAATTCCATAATTTTCTTCAATCCTCGTAGTCTCAATAGATGAATTGTTGCACGTATGTCGAGTATTAAACCCTTCATAAAATTCCTCCCTAGCACTGCTTTAGAAATTCCCCTCAATTGTCCTTACAATAGCTCAAACCTCTCTCTACATTCAAAAATAATCTCATTCTAATTCAAGACAAAGAATTGCTTGTGTAGGTCTCTTTCTTGAATGACTTAAAAACATTCCAACAAGTAATCCTTAAATTCCTCTCACGACCAAATCAGGTATTTAACCTCCCTTTATTGAAACCATGCTTGGTCTTCTCCTTTCAAACATAACCCTGCCATCATGAGTTTCTCCTCTCCATTTAGCCCATTCTCTGTAAAATATTGCTCCACCTGCTATACCACCTATGTGCGTCTTCTCACTCGAATATTTGC
>JXCR01026717.1:5159-24024 GCA_002079205.1 Phalaenopsis hybrid cultivar
TGGAGGGAATCTTTACTTCAAAGCTTCTCAATTGAGGGTCAAGGTGGAGAATTGTTATTTTGAACCCCAATTAATGAACTAAAGTAAAGGGACACTTTTGTAATGTAGTACCACTCACCTACCACATCTCACCTACCGTTCACCTACCGTTCACCTCCCGCTCACCTACCTCCCATCTACCACTCTCTTGCTTCTATAAATAGAGAGACTGTGAGGCTTAGGAGAGCAAGGGAAGAAATCTTAAGGGTGTGAGGCTTAGGAGAGCAAGGGAAGAGATCTTANTATCTTATCAATAAGCTGTTGCGTAGCAGCTGTCCCAGGAAGCTGTTGCAGATAAGCTGGCTGGCCGTTTATTTTTTGCACAACTTCTGAGAGCGTAGTTGAGGTAAATAGTGTNCATCTTATCAATAAGCTGTTGCGTAGCAGCTGTCCCAGGAAACTGTTGCAGATAAGCTGGCTGGCCGTTTATTTTTTGCACAACTTCTGAGAGCGTAGTTGAGGTAAATAGTGTTTTTTTCTTAATCTCTCTTTACAAAGAGAGGAAAGGGATTCTCTTTATTTTTAGAGAGAGAATCAGATAGAGAAGTAGCTGTATGAGGATTTGCTTGTTGTGGTTTGAAGAGAGAGGCTGCGGAGCTACTGCAACTTGAGGTGGGGTGCGGGCAGGGAAGAAAGCAGAATGTGATTGAGAGGTATCAGGTTAAGGGAATGTGTGGGATGCTTGGCCTGTGGAGGAGGTGGCGGATTTGGTAGGCTGTGGAGAGCTGAATCAGACNGAGGGAATGTGTGGGATGCTTGGCCTGTGGAGGAGGTGGCGGATTTGGTAGGCTGTGGAGAGCTGAATCAGACTAATGGCGTGTGAAATAGTGAGGGAGTTTGGGATTGACAACAACGAGCAATTTCAACTGCTGCAGGGAGAAGGGGATTGATCAAGAGGCTGAGGGGAAGGCAAGAGGAGGTGCTCGAGCTTGGGATGCAAGGTATTGTGTAGAGTGGAGGAAGTTTGGGGTGGTCTGGAATCGTTCAGCCTTTGCCATGTGACCGAAGAGGAGAGGGGACGTTGGCTAGGGCTTGTTATGGCTCGTGTGTGGCTACTGGAGACAGGGAATCAGAGGTAAGGTGTTGTTGGGGAGGAGGGAACTTAGGCTGTGGAGAATAGTAGTTTCGGTCATGTGAAGCAACTTGAGGTGAAGTGAAGAGCGAGGGTTTGCAGCAAGAGGTGGGTCGCTAAAGCAATTGTCGTGCGAGAGATTGGGAGGAGATTGGTGGACTTGTGCAAGATTTTAGATGAAGGGAGAAGAACAAAGGATGGTTTGCATGAGTATGCTTGCGGGAGAGATGGGAAAAGGAGATTGGGGAGCTTACATAAACTCCAATGAGGGAAACTTTGAGCGTAGGGGTGTAAACGAGTAAAGTCAAGTTCAAGTTCGAGCTTAATTCTACTAGTTCGAACCGGCTCACGTGCCGGCTTGTTTATTATAAAAGAGAGAAAATAATATTAATTTAAGATAATATTAATAAATAGAATGAGCAATTAAGAGAGAAATAATAATAAATCACTTAGTATAAAATATTAAATATTTTTTAAAACATTATTTATACTTTAAAGATAAAACCTTCAAATTTAATATATTTTGAGTATATTTTATGTTACTATTTTTTAAAACGAGCAAGCACCGAGCTAATGAGTCAAGTCAGGGCTAGCTTAAGCTTGACTTGTTAGCTCACGAGCTCAGTTCACGAGCTATTTATTGAGCCAACCTCGAGCCGGCTCACAAAGCGGCTTAACTCACTTATATTCCTAGTTGAACAAGCTTGGGGTTAGGGATTAGGTTTTTCTTCTTTATTTCATTTTATTTATTACTTTTTTTTATAGTTATTTGCCGAAGGATGGAAAGGTTTTATTGGGTTGTTTGGAGAGGGGGCGAGAGTATGGGCAGTAGTCCTAGCAAGGATATGGTGAGCAGGTTTTAATTTTTTCATTATAGATATGTATTTATATATTGAACTCTTTGTTATTAATTCTTTTTCATATGATCTTCTCATTTTTTATGCAAATTTTGAAACTTGCATGCCACAATTTAGGAGTCTCAGATTTGTGTTTGAGACCAAAATAATGAGTGTCATTTTTAGGTAAATTTAAAATTTTTGGTCGCTCGTGCAATCATTTTTCGAACGGAGCTTGTTTAAGCAAGTCATCGAAGTGACTCATGCTTAATTTGTGTTCATCAAGTCCATGGTCTGTTGTTTTCATCATTTTCAATCGAGTTGATTACAAAAGATCCCTCTTGATGTATTTCGTACGGATCAATGCAATCCGTTTTGCAAATGATGGTCATTAGAGTAACTCGTTGCCACTTGATGCAATTCAACTCTATTTTGCAATATGGTACTTTTGGCAGCTTTCATCTTTATTGACTACCTTTCTAAAGTATTTTTGGTGTTTTGAACATGATGGTGCAGTCTGTTTTACCATCAAATAATTTTTTAGCAACTTTCACACTAACTAAAGTGTCATGACATCGATTTGTGTGACGGCTCATTTGATCTCCATTTTTGATGTCTTGCTTGACTATATCTGGCTGTGAACTTAATGTTGACGTCAACCGAATCATGATTGAATAATCTTCAAATTATAATCAAATACTAAATGAATTATGATTGAACATCTTTGAACTATGATCGAATAATCATAGTACCATAATCAAATCTTCTTTGATCCATCTTAGATCCATGTTTGTATTTTGATCATATCATATACAAATCTTCTTCAAACCAGTCGACTCTCTCAACCCCGATCATTTTGATGTGTTATGCGCATCTACTTTTCTCCAGCTTTATTCTAGCCATTGAAGAGCCTTTTCGAACGTTGTTCAGAATTTATTCAAAATTTTCTGGAACCTATCTTCAAATGAGGGCATGAATTTATCTTTTATCATTAGGTTGATTTCATGCATATACTATGATGCTCCAGCAACAAGTTGTCTTTAAGTTCATGATCTAATTATCCTTATTCTATTTGCTGTCTTATCTGACGTACCCACTCCAAGTGCAAGACAAGCGGGGAACAGTAACCGTCCCAGCTAAGTTGGAGTCCACCACCCTTGTCTTTTTCTATGATGTCCATCTCTATTTCACCAGGATTGACCCATCATGGATCCAAAGATTCCCTCAGAAATTATTTCATCTTTTCTTATGTTGTCCATCTTCCCTAATGGAAAATTATTTTTAATGGTGGAATTTATAACCAGAAACCAGTGTAGCACTGACACTTGTAAAAATGTATCGTACCTGTGTCTTACACGTATTGGACACTGACATTTGTGCGACACTCCCCGACACTTGTCCAATACTAGAAAATATCTCTAGATTTTTTTTTGTGACACGTCTCGACACTGCATCAGACATTAAATTAATAAATTAAGTTAATCATAAGATATTTTAAGTTTTAGTAGATAAGTTAGAAGAATACTTTTTAAATATATTATATGTTTTATTTTGAAATTTAATTTTTATAAGCATGAAGTTTTATTATACAAGTTAGATCTTATTCTTGCATACTTTATTTTGTGAAGTATTTAATAAAAAATATATAATAAATATATATATTTTAATTATTAATTAAACATAGAAACATGTTTATGACACGTCATGTTCTATTTTTTTTTTCAATTATGTCATGTCCCTGTATCATGTTGTGTTGCGTCATAGCCAGAAAACCATTCATCTTTCATTGAACAAATTTACTATTGTGTGAGATGGAAAGATATCATCATACACATTAAAGCATTCCTGTAGTGTTTCATTTATATTTTCATAACATGCATTATTTCTTTTTTTTTTATGAGGATTTACATGTCATTCTATGGGTCCTAAATGTCAGTCTGTATAAATTTCATTATCATTTTATGTGAATCTAATATCTTGTTATATATGAGACTACTGAATAATCAATTATGAAGTCTTATCCTAACAATAAATCATCAAAGGGTATAAGAATTAGCTTACTGCTAGATGTTAGCCTTCACAAATAATCAAATTAGAAGTGTGATTAAAATGTATTCAGTTTAGAAGCAAGCAAACTTACAATGTATTAGAAATATAGTTACCAATCTTAGTATCATTTTTGAGCCTCAAGTTTTGGAGAATTTTCTTGTTCTCAATAACTATAACCAACTTCGACACTAATTTAATTTACAGAACACAATTTAATATGCTTTGATTCATACAAATTTTTTGTAATCGATATAAATTAATACTTCAATTATCTTTAATTTTCCCTCTATATATTTAAATTTATTGTTTACTTTTTCTTCTTAAATAATAATTGAGTTTTTTTTTTTTTTGTAAATAAATTGGTATTTTAACTTAATTTTAATTTAATGATTGATTCACATGAAATAATCTATTTTTTAAGAAATGTATGTTTTGTTTGCTAAATATTTGTTTTATTAGGATAATTCTTATCATGTTAAAATTGTGATCCTTTTATTTAGAATTATAACTATTTTCATTGAATGATCATCCTAATCATAATGTTGAACGTAATTAATACTATATGTTAAAGTTTTAAATCTTGAAACATAAATTAGTTTAAAAAATAATCATCATTATTATGGTAACTCTTATACCAAATACTTATTAAAGAAAATATTAATTTTCTAATTAAATCATTCATAATTATTAAAATAATTTTATTAAATGTATAACATTAAAATTTAATTAGGAATTAAACTATATAGATTTAAACTTTTCAGATGACCCAACCAATTAACTGTGGATTATACTTAATATATCCAATTTCATCATATTTCATGTTAGTAATATTGTGTGTGGGTGTGGGTGTGTGTGTGTGTGTGATTGGGTTCTGATTAATCTTCTCAATACAATTCCTCAACATTTGTTTGCTACCAAGAACTTATAAATTTTTTTGTGAACTATTTTGTAAATTCAAATATTAAAATATTAAATCAACACAAAAACATTAATTAGAAATTATTCTTTGGGCATAAAATAAATCAAGTGTTTCCAAATCTTTTTCTTCGCATAGGGTGAGCATTCAAACTCAACACCTTGGATTCTTCATTCTGTTTCCAACCAATGTGGTATGCATTCAAGCACGAGTTTCCAAATATTACTTAAAATCTGCTGTCAACTCGCCCGTTCAATGCCTCTACCCAAGGCGCTTGCGTACGCTTGCATTTGAGCTCGGCATATGCTACCTTGTGTGATGTCTGCCTACTCGACCCAACAATGCCTGATTGCCACTTGTTGTCGTTATCAATGTTGCTATCCTTCTTCCTGCTTTCCAGCTAGCCATCCCAAACTCTTCATTTATCTCTCTATTGCTTGTTGTCGCTCGGCTCACCCCGCCCTCTCTTTCGAGCTTCCCCTCTGCTTTCAACAAGCTTGCTTCCGCTTTGCCTTCTTTGCTGGCCTCTTTAATTTTTCACTCTATGTTAGCTACAGGATATTCATACCCCTCATTTCACCTCATCTTCCTTGTATTGATGAGCCAATTAATGTTTGTGATAGGATCCAGAACCAAAAACAGGGAACAAATAGCGACAAGATTGTAATACATAGGTGGGAAAATTCAAACGATGGCTTCTCTTACGAAAATCAAAGCAAACAAGCAAGATACAATGATGATCTATTGTTAGAGAGGTAGATCGTCTCTCCACAAATCCTATCATGAGAAGAGAAGGAAAAATATAGCCAAAACATACCTAAAAAAATAAACCCTAGGTTATTAGTCTTAATATAAACCTATTATAAACACTTCAAACACCCCTCCCCCGCAACCAAACTTTTTCTCCCAAACTCTTTTAAATTCTCCCCTTTGCATAAGTGATTAAAGCCCTCATGGGTCCCACTTGTTTGTTGGACCCCTCTGCTACTACTCCATGTTGTCCCCTCCCCTGTCTGCTGAGTCATCCAACCCTTAGATGGTTGTGGTGGGTCGTTTGGTTGATGCCCGACCGGTTTCGCCTGGACCGATTTAGTAACCTGCATAACAATACTCCCCTCCCAAAGAAGCACATTGTCCTTAAGTTTGANAAATCACGTAAACGATCTGTGTTTGCTTGTGTTCTTTTTCGTCTCATTTCTATGCCAGGAAGTACATTATCTCACAAACACTTATGATGCGCCCAAACAACCTTCTCGGATTTCTAAACCCAATTCACTGAGCCAAGTTCAACGAGCTTCTGAGTAGAAAGTACCAGACAAATGTTCCCCTTCGTCAATCAGGTTCAACGAGTCTTTTCGACGATTCAGCCTGGAATCATGCTACAACCTCAAATCAATCTTATTAGAGAAGATTCAGTTCTCTTCGAGGTTGAATTGACCTTGAGGCGAACTCTCACAATGGTGCGAGGAACAAATGGTTAAATACAATACCAACAGGGGATAACATGCCGATAATATTAGTTATATGCAAATGTCATAAGAAGACAAAAATAGAATATCCAGAAATCTCTAGAGATCGTATGTAATGATTTCTTGTGTATATTATATAGAAAAAATTCCCATAAATAAGGGGGAAAACTCATGTAATGGGGGATGGACATTTTGGATCCAAAAAAAAAATGGTGTAACAATTTCCTTACAACAAACACAATAATCTCCACTTCACCCTATTTGTCCCGTTTTTTTTTTTTTTTTTTTTTACTCTTCTCTTGATTTGTACATTCACAATCAAATCAATATTCAACACTCAGAATATTCTCTACGAATATGTTCTGTTTGCTTGTAACCCCTTAGCCATTTCCTTTAGGATTGGAGCTATCCTTGCAAAAAGATCTTCCATTATTCTGTTCGCTTCCATTCTTGCCTAATGTGGAAAAGGAACAAGCTTCTTGTGCTGGGTTCAAGTAGTCAAGGTTGCCAGTATTTCTAGATCCTTCATTTACCTTGATTTCAAAAAAAAAAAAATTTCCTGAGGTTAGATCTAATCGCATATAATTCTCTATGGACTTCTATCTGTAGGTTTATTTTTTAATATAATAGATCAAATGACTAATTTCTTTCTTTTGATGTAAATATTTATTATCTATGATAGTCATTCACCCATTGTACATGATTCTATGTTATATAACTTATGTGTTTTGTTTATTATATTTTCCCTCTGCAATATTATTGCTATGTTTGTTAAAAAATTTGCTTCGTTTTGTCATAGCTATTGTTATTGCATTCTTTATTATATAAGCTTGGAATATAATCTATGGTTGGACTTATGGTCTCCAAAAATTTGCACCTCCTCCTCCCTCAAAATGGATGAGAGAGTTTTACATGAGGTTCTGGGTCAAATTTTTAGAAGACAAATTAGATAGTAGATAAGGCACTGCATCAATATTTTAGAGGATTTTAAAATCAAAGGTTCAAGATTTTCCAGCACGAGCTCTTATGATTAATTACTCTTAATAATGGAAGAGTACTTTCAATTGAGGCTAATCATTAAAACATTGATTGTTTAGTGTATAATAGCATCAATTTAAGTTTTCAAATTGAGAAATTTAGTACCTTGAGCTTAAGAGCGGATAGGGGGACGATGATGAACCCGATCAAAATCTCATGATTTCATCATCCCGTGTTATCATGGACTCTAGTGTACTTGGTTAGAGGAGATAGTGGACCTAACTTTATCAACTGATCCTTGTCAGAAGTCCTGAATTATTCTATCCAAGCAACTTTTGTAGAATTATTGCGGGCCTATGGAGTTTGTATAGAAGGACTAATTTAAAGCAACATTAGCTTATAAAAGGGCTATCGGATATACCCTATTATTCATAGCTCACAAGGCATAAAATCATTGAGTAACAAAAAGTTATAATTGTGATTGTAATATAGTGGAGCCTACTAGCCAAATCACTTTATCAAAGAGCTGTGTTTTTAACTGCTTTATTTGTGGGGGTCAACTGGTCAAATCATGCGGATAAATGACACAAATCATGTTCGGAGAGATTATTTTAAGTGTGAACATAGTGATATGAGATTTATGTATATGAAGCTTATTAATTGTTTCATTTATATATGATCAAGCTCATAAATTAAATCAATTGAATTTATCAAATGTTTTTTGAGCTTAATTTTAAAAATAGACCCCTTCAATTGAAATTCATAATCAATATGATTATGATTGGGGAAATTGCTTGAAGGATTTATATTTATTATTATTTTAATGTTTTTATCTAAATAATCATGATGAGGATCAAACTGGCTAGTTATAAAGCTCAGTCTTATCAACTAATGTCTTTGTAAGGAGAAAAATCAAACTGGTTAGTGTGTGACTTACGATTCAGCCCTATAGACAAAGTGGCTCTCTTGAGAGCATGCAGTGCTTAACAATTTTAAATTAGATTAAAAAAAAAAGAAAAAGATTAAATTAAAAGGAATTTATAAAATTAAAAATACTTGCGTCCTCTTAGAACAATTGCACATTTCTTGAATTGGATCTCATTTTAGGTTAATAATTATTTAGTCCACACAACATTATTAGACTAAATGTTTGAGCATTCTATGTATTGATTGGAGAACATACGGGCTAAAAACTTTAAAATGTGAATACATCTCAATGCATTTGGATGTTTTTAAAAGCATTACATATGTTCTATAATTTTCTCAAGTTTTGCAAGCTTGTACGAATAATTTTGCTTTGAGATTCATGCAAGGTCAACTAAACTTGAAGAAGATTGCACTCTGTCTGCTTGTATTTATGTTGTAGATCTGATAGTGAAGAAGCAATTTAGATTTTAGGCTTCTATTTATTAAATTCTTAAGCATTTAATGATATCTAATTTGTCCTAAATAATTAGCTTTTGAATTTTTGTGAGTGCGTGTAATATATTCAACTTTATTCGTGCTCGCAAATGAGTTGTATTCTATATTATTTTAGTTTTATGCTCTTTTCATCTTAGTATGTGATATAAAATGATCACAATGTCCACGAAAGTCCTCATAATGCTTACAATTGAGCTTATTGTAAGTTTTATTCATGCTCATTCAAGTTCATAAAAATCAATTTTTTGTTCTATTTAATTTTCCTTTCGATAAAAAATCTGGTAGCCTCCCGACATCATCCCCTTGTAGACGGCTACATCCTATAGTCTTCTATCCCATCATTGGATGAAAAACATGTATGAATTTTTGAACCTGCATCAAGATATGAGTGCATAGATTTCTCTGTCAAATTGGAACAACGTGCTTGAATACATATATTTATTTTTTATTATATTAGTTTTTTTTTACATTTTCTTTTATATTTGTTTCAACCAATTTGCTTGAGACACATCAAATTGAATTTCAACTACCTCTCGCCTTGTACCTGCATTGGGTCTATTTTGGGAAAATAACCATGCCCACGTCGCTATAAAAAATGTATATATGAGTAGTGTAAACACCAAGCCCTTACTTTGCCTCTTATCACCCTATGAAAAATATGTATGTGTCACTTTTGTGCATGGAGCTATATCGTATATGAGCCCAAGGGTCTCTTTGGGGTAGCTGTATCTTATCAATAAGCTGTTGCGTAGCAGCTGTCCCAGGAAGCTGTTGCAGATAAGCTGGCTGGCCGTTTATTTTTTGCACAACTTCTGAGAGCGTAGTTGAGGTAAATAGTGTTTTTTTCTTAATCTCTCTTTACAAAAAGAGGAAAGGGATTCTCTTTATTTTTAGAGAGAGAATCAGATAGAGAAGTAGCTGTATGAGGATTTGCTTGTTGTGGTTTGAAGAGAGAGGCTGCGGAGCTACTGCAACTTGAGGTGGGGTGCGGGCAGGGAAGAAAGCAGAATGTGATTGAGAGGTATCAGGTTGAGGGAATGTGTGGGATGCTTGGCCTGTGGAGGAGGTGGCGGATTTGGTAGGCTGTGGAGAGCTGAATCAGACTAATGGCGTGTGAAATAGTGAGGGAGTTTGGGATTGACAACAACGAGCAATTTCAACTGCTGCAGGGAGAAGGGGATTGATCAAGAGGCTGAGGGGAAGGCAAGAGGAGGTGCTCGAGCTTGGGATGCAAGGTATTGTGTAGAGTGGAGGAAGTTTGGGGTGGTCTGGAATCGTTCAGCCTTTGCCATGTGACCGAAGAGGAGAGGGGACGTTGGCTAGGGCTTGTTATGGCTCGTGTGTGGCTACTGGAGACAGGGAATCAGAGGTAAGGTGTTGTTGGGGAGGAGGGAACTTAGGCTGTGGAGAATAGTAGTTTCGGTCATGTGAAGCAACTTGAGGTGAAGTGAAGAGCGAGGGTTTGCAGCAAGAGGTGGGTCGCTAAAGCAATTGTCGTGCGAGAGATTGGGAGGAGATTGGTGGACTTGTGCAAGATTTTAGATGAAGGGAGAAGAACAAAGGATGGTTTGCATGAGTATGCTTGCGGGAGAGATGGGAAAAGGAGATTGGGGAGCTTACATAAACTCCAATGAGGGAAACTGTGCGAGAAGTTGAGCGTAGGGGTGTAAACGAGTAAAGTCAAGTTCAAGTTCGAGCTTAATTCTACTAGTTCGAACCGGCTCACGTGCCGGCTTGTTTNTTGAGCGTAGGGGTGCAAACGAGTAAAGTCAAGTTCAAGTTCGAGCTTAATTCTACTAGTTCGAACCGGCTCACGTGCCGGCTTGTTTATTATAAAAGAGAGAAAATAATATTAATTTAAGATAATATTAATAAATAGAATGAGCAATTAAGAGAGAAATAATAATAAATCACTTAGTATAAAATATTAAATATTTTTTAAAACATTATTTATACTTTAAAGATAAAACCTTCAAATTTAATATATTTTGAGTATATTTTATGTTACTATTTTTTAAAACGAGCAAGCACCGAGCTAATGAGTCAAGTCAGGGCTAGCTTAAGCTTGACTTGTTAGCTCACGAGCTCAGTTCACGAGCTATTTATTGAGCCAACCTCGAGCCGGCTCACAAAGCGGCTTAACTCACTTATATTCCTAGTTGAACAAGCTTGGGGTTAGGGATTAGGTTTTTCTTCTTTATTTCATTTTATTTATTACTTTTTTTTATAGTTATTTGCCGAAGGATGGAAAGGTTTTATTGGGTTGTTTGGAGAGGGGGCGAGAGTATGGGCAGTAGTCCTAGCAAGGATATGGTGAGCAGGTTTTAATTTTTTCATTATAGATATGTATTTATATATTGAACTCTTTGTTATTAATTCTTTTTCATATGATCTTCTCATTTTTTATGCAAATTTTGAAACTTGCATGCCACAATTTAGGAGTCTCAGATTTGTGTTTGAGACCAAAATAATGAGTGTCATTTTTAGGTAAATTTAAAATTTTGGGTCGCTCGTGCAATCCATTTTCCGAACGGAGCTTGTTTAAGCAAGTCATCGAAGTGACTCATGCTTAATTTGTGTTCATCAAGTCCATGGTCTGTTGTTTTCATCATTTTCAATCGAGTTGATTACAAAAGATCCCTCTTGATGTATTTCGTACGGANTGGTCGCTCGTGCAATCATTTTTCGAACGGAGCTTGTTTAAGCAAGTCATCGAAGTGACTCATGCTTAATTTGTGTTCATCAAGTTCATGGTCTGTTGTTTTCATCATTTTCAATCGAGTTGATTACAAAAGATCCCTCTTGATGTATTTCGTACGGATCAATGCAATCCGTTTTGCAAATGATGGTCATTAGAGTAACTCGTTGCCACTTGATGCAATTCAACTCTATTTTGCATGATGGTACATTTGGCAGCTTTCATCTTTATTGACTACCTTTCTAAAGTATTTTTGGTGTTTTGAACATGATGGTGCAGTCTGTTTTACCATCAAATAATTTTTTAGCAACTTTCACACTAACTAAAGTGTCATGACATCGATTTGTGTGACGGCTCATTTGATCTCCATTTTTGATGTCTTGCTTGACTATATCTGGCTGTGAACTTTATGTTGACGTCAACCGAATCATGATTGAATAATCTTCAAATTATAATCAAATACTAAATGAATTATGATTGAACATCTTTGAACTATGATCGAATAATCATAGTACCATAATCAAATCTTCTTTGATCCATCTTAGATCCATGTTTGTATTTTGATCATATCATATACAAATCTTCTTCAAACCAGTCGACTCTCTCAACCCCGATCATTTTGATGTGTTATGCGCATCTACTTTTCTCCAGCTTTATTCTAGCCATTGAAGAGCCTTTTCGAACGTTGTTCAGAATTTATTCAAAATTTTCTGGAACCTATCTTCAAATGAGGGCATGAATTTATCTTTTATCATTAGGTTGATTTCATGCATATACTATGATGCTCCAGCAACAAGTTGTCTTTAAGTTCATGATCTAATTATCCTTATTCTATTTGCTGTCTTATCTGACGTACCCACTCCAAGTGCAAGACAAGCGGGGAACAGTAACCGTCCCAGCTAAGTTGGAGTCCACCACCCTTGTCTTTTTCTATGATGTCCATCTCTATTTCACCAGGATTGACCCATCATGGATCCAAAGATTCCCTCAGAAATTATTTCATCTTTTCTTATGTTGTCCATCTTCCCTAATGGAAAATTATTTTTAATGGTGGAATTTATAACCAGAAACCAGTGTAGCACTGACACTTGTAAAAATGTATCGTACCTGTGTCTTACACGTATTGGACACTGACATTTGTGCGACACTCCCCGACACTTGTCCAATACTAGAAAATATCTCTAGATTTTTTTTTGTGACACGTCTCGACACTGCATCAGACATTAAATTAATAAATTAAGTTAATCATAAGATATTTTAAGTTTTAGTAGATAAGTTAGAAGAATACTTTTTAAATATATTATATGTTTTATTTTGAAATTTAATTTTTATAAGCATGAAGTTTTATTATACAAGTTAGATCTTATTCTTGCATACTTTATTTTGTGAAGTATTTAATAAAAAATATATAATAAATATATATATTTTAATTATTAATTAAACATAGAAACATGTTTATGACACGTCATGTTCTATTTTTTTTTTCAATTATGTCATGTCCCTGTATCATGTTGTGTTGCGTCATAGCCAGAAAACCATTCATCTTTCATTGAACAAATTTACTATTGTGTGAGATGGAAAGATATCATCATACACATTAAAGCATTCCTGTAGTGTTTCATTTATATTTTCATAACATGCATTATTTCTTTTTTTTTTATGAGGATTTACATGTCATTCTATGGGTCCTAAATGTCAGTCTGTATAAATTTCATTATCATTTTATGTGAATCTAATATCTTGTTATATATGAGACTACTGAATAATCAATTATGAAGTCTTATCCTAACAATAAATCATCAAAGGGTATAAGAATTAGCTTACTGCTAGATGTTAGCCTTCACAAATAATCAAATTAGAAGTGTGATTAAAATGTATTCAGTTTAGAAGCAAGCAAACTTACAATGTATTAGAAATATAGTTACCAATCTTAGTATCATTTTTGAGCCTCAAGTTTTGGAGAATTTTCTTGTTCTCAATAACTATAACCAACTTCGACACTAATTTAATTTACAGAACACAATTTAATATGCTTTGATTCATACAAATTTTTTGTAATCGATATAAATTAATACTTCAATTATCTTTAATTTTCCCTCTATATATTTAAATTTATTGTTTACTTTTTCTTCTTAAATAATAATTGAGTTTTTTTTTTTTTTGTAAATAAATTGGTATTTTAACTTAATTTTAATTTAATGATTGATTCACATGAAATAATCTATTTTTTAAGAAATGTATGTTTTGTTTGCTAAATATTTGTTTTATTAGGATAATTCTTATCATGTTAAAATTGTGATCCTTTTATTTAGAATTATAACTATTTTCATTGAATGATCATCCTAATCATAATGTTGAACGTAATTAATACTATATGTTAAAGTTTTAAATCTTGAAACATAAATTAGTTTAAAAAATAATCATCATTATTATGGTAACTCTTATACCAAATACTTATTAAAGAAAATATTAATTTTCTAATTAAATCATTCATAATTATTAAAATAATTTTATTAAATGTATAACATTAAAATTTAATTAGGAATTAAACTATATAGATTTAAACTTTTCAGATGACCCAACCAATTAACTGTGGATTATACTTAATATATCCAATTTCATCATATTTCATGTTAGTAATATTGTGTGTGGGTGTGGGTGTGTGTGTGTGTGTGATTGGGTTCTGATTAATCTTCTCAATACAATTCCTCAACATTTGTTTGCTACCAAGAACTTATAAATTTTTTTGTGAACTATTTTGTAAATTCAAATATTAAAATATTAAATCAACACAAAAACATTAATTAGAAATTATTCTTTGGGCATAAAATAAATCAAGTGTTTCCAAATCTTTTTCTTCGCATAGGGTGAGCATTCAAACTCAACACCTTGGATTCTTCATTCTGTTTCCAACCAATGTGGTATGCATTCAAGCACGAGTTTCCAAATATTACTTAAAATCTGCTGTCAACTCGCCCGTTCAATGCCTCTACCCAAGGCGCTTGCGTACGCTTGCATTTGAGCTCGGCATATGCTACCTTGTGTGATGTCTGCCTACTCGACCCAACAATGCCTGATTGCCACTTGTTGTCGTTATCAATGTTGCTATCCTTCTTCCTGCTTTCCAGCTAGCCATCCCAAACTCTTCATTTATCTCTCTATTGCTTGTTGTCGCTCGGCTCACCCCGCCCTCTCTTTCGAGCTTCCCCTCTGCTTTCAACAAGCTTGCTTCCGCTTTGCCTTCTTTGCTGGCCTCTTTAATTTTTCACTCTATGTTAGCTACAGGATATTCATACCCCTCATTTCACCTCACCTTCCTTGTATTGATGAGCCAATTAATGTTTGTGATAGGATCCAGAACCAAAAACAGGGAACAAATAGCGACAAGATTGCAATACATAGGTGGGAAAATTCAAACAATGGCTTCTCTTACGAAAATCAAAGCAAACAAGCAAGATACAATGATGGTCTATGGTTAGAGAGATAGATGGTCTCTCCACAAATCCTATCATGAGAAGCGAAGGAAAAATATAGCCAAAACATACCTAAAAAAATAAACCCTAGGTTATTAGTCTTAATATAAACCTATTATAAACACTTCAAACACCCCTCCCCCACAACCAAACTTTTTCTCCCAAACTCTTTTAAATTCTCCCCTTTGCATAAGTGATTAAAGCCCTCATGGGTCCCACTTGTTTGTTGGACCCCTCTGCTACTACTCCATGTTGTCCCCTCCCCTGTCTGCTGAGTCATCCAACCCTTAGATGGTTGTGGTGGGTCGTTTGGTTGATGCCCGACCGGTTTCGCCTGGACCGATTTAGTAACCTGCATAACAATACTCCCCTCCCAAAGAAGCACATTGTCCTTAAGTTTGAATGATGGAAAATGTTTTTGGGTCACATCATAAGGTTCTCACGTTGCTTTATATTATGGCAGTCCCTTCCACTTAATAAGTACCTCCCTTGCTATCGTCCCTCCTTTTTGACTCCTTCAAACTTTAAAGGTTCTAGAATCACCTCTAAGTCCTCTGTCATCATTGTGAGTAGTGACGATTAGGGTGTATGATCTCCAATCACCCGCCTCAGTTTTAAAACATGGAAGACTGGATACAGTAAGCCACTTTCCCAATGCGTATTGTTACCTCGTAGGGTCCAACATATTGTGGTGAAATTTTCTCGCTCTTCCGCCTGACCAATGTCCTCTGCCTATTGGACCTCAACTTCTAATAAACCATGTCCATCGGTTCGAATTACACCTCTCTCCTATATTTATCTGTGTTTCTCTTCATGATCAGTTGAACTTTTAGTATGTGCCCCTTGAGCTCCGTCAATATTCTGTCCCTCCCCTCCAAGTACTGGTTGACATTGCATGCTGATGTAGCACTATGCCAACAGTGTATCAGGTGGGGTGGATCCCGCCCATACAAGATCCTGAAAGGAATGATTTTGGCTGCAGTATAGTATAAAGTATTATATTAATATTCGGTTCACGCAATTCACTTTGCCCAAAGCTTCGTCCTATCTGATACAAAACAATGCATGTATGTCTCCACACTCCTTTTGACCACCTTTGTCTGATCATCTGTCTGAGGATGATATGTTGTGCTTCTCTTGAGGATTGTTCCTTGTATCCTGAATGGATCCTTTCTAAACTGGCTGAGAAACACCTTGTGTGAGAAACGATGGAGCCCGATCTGCTATGCTTGGGCGGTTACTTTGCTTTGGAGAGTCACACCTTTTTACAAATAACCACTCCCGTCTTCCTCTTTTTTGAAGTGAAACATCTCTTCACTCCATCCTGTTTGTGATAAAAGTTTCGGATGACTCTCCTTGGGTTTAGTAGTCACGCTTTGAGTTTTTCGGTTTCCTCGGGATAGAGGAAAGTTTCCTTGGGGCAGAGGAAGAGAAGTGCAAGGAGGAGCAGTTCCTTGCGGCAGAAGGAAGAAGAAGGAAGAAGAAAAAGATTGTTCTCTCTAGGCTTCTTCTTGGTGGCTTGTAGCAGAAGAGAAATTGAGTTTATTTCTCTTGTAAGTTTGTCTTCTTCGGTGTATCTCGGTGTAGAGTTTCTTCAGTGCCACTTTGTGTAGAGAGAGAAGAACAGAGAGAGAATAGAAGAGAGCAACGAAGAGTGAGAGATTCCTCTTATAAGTCGAGGTGATCGACTGATATAAATTCCTCAAGTAGTAAAATTCTCTGCAACTCTGTGGACGTAGACAATTTGTCGAACTACGTAAATCTGTGTTTTCTTTTCTAGTGTGAATTTTTCTCGTCCCACTTTTTGCTTCGTCGATCGTTCTCCTGTTTGATTTATATATATGCATCAACTTGTATATCTAGATTTCGCAACAACAACAACTGGTTTCAGAGATTTATTCGGATCTATGAAGTGAAAATTTCAGGGATTGAGAAGTTTGATGACACAGATTTTGGTTATTGGAGAATGCAGANACATCAACTTGTATATCTAGATTTCGCAACAACAACAACTGGTTTCAGAGATTTATTAGGATCTATGAAGTGAAAATTTCAGGGATTGAGAAGTTTGATGACACAGATTTTGGTTATTGGAGAATGCAGATAGAAGATTATCTTTATGGGAAGAAACCTCATCTTCCATTATTGGGGAAAAGGCCTGAAAGGATGAATTAGGCTGAATGGAATTTGTTGGATCGACAAGTTCTGGTGGTTATTCGATTGACCCTATCGAGGTCCGTTGCACACATTGTCGTCTAGAAAAGGACGACTGCAAATCTCATGGCAGCCTTATCAGGTATGTATGAAAAGCCATCGGCGAATAACAAAGTGCAGGGTGTACCAGGTGAAGGCTGAGCGTGATGTCAGTAAGAGGTACAAGACTACACTTTTTGAAAAAGGCTTTCNCTTGATGAAGAAGTTATTCAATTTGAAGATGGTGGAAGGTGTTTCTGTTGCTCAATATCTAAATGTTTTTAATACTATCACATATTAATTGTCGTCTGTGGAAATTGATTTCGATGATGAAATATGTGCACTGATCTTATTGGTTTCATTGTCAGATAGTTGAGAAGTCGTGAGAATAGCAATTAGCAGTTCTGCAGGTAAATCTAAACTGAAATACAATGATATTCGTGATTTGATTTTGGTTGGGGAAGTTTGCAGGAATGATTTTGGCGAGGTCTCAGGTTTGAGTTCGTCACTGAATGTTGATTTCAGAGGGAAATGACATGACAAGAATTCAAGTATAGGGAAATCAAAATTAAAGTTTAGTAAGCAGAGAACTTATTGAAATTGTGGCAAGGTTGGCCACATAAAGAAAAACTGCATGAATCCTAAGAAGATAGAGAATGATTGCACAAATGTGGTATCTGAAGTATCACATGATGCAGTATTGTTGACAGTTCATAGTTCTGTTGAAGTTTCATTATTGGATTCAGGGGCTTTAAATGTGGTAGGAATTCTACCAAAGGCCACAGTGCAGGGTAGTGATGGAAGTTAAGAGGAAAGTGGGTCCGAGACACCTATTTTTATTATTTCACAGACAGATGTTGAAGAACCACAGAGTTATGAAGAAATCCTGCAAGATGAAAGGTCGAGCAAATGAGAGCTGACAAAACTTCCACTAGGAAAGAAGACGTTGCACAACAAGTGGGTGTACCAGGTGAAGGCTGAGCGTGATGTCAGTAAGAGGTACAAGACTACACTTTTTGAAAAAGGCTTTCAACAAAAGCAGGATGTTGCCTATATAGTGGGAGTTGTAAGAAGAGACAAGAGTGACCCAAAAACTAGTTTGGAAGTGCAAAGCTATGTGAAGCCTGCTGATATATTAACTGAGGGTGTTACTCTTGANCAGTGTATCAGGTGGGGTGGATCCCGCCCATACAAGATCCTGAAAGGAATGATTTTGGCTGCAGTATAGTATAAAGTATTATATTAATATTCGGTTCACGCAATTCACTTTGCCCAAAGCTTCGTCCTATCTGATACAAAACAATGCATGTATGTCTCCACACTCCTTTTGACCACCTTTGTCTGATCATCTGTCTGAGGATGATATGTTGTGCTTCTCTTGAGGATTGTTCCTTGTATCCTGAATGGATCCTTTCTAAACTGGCTGAGAAACACCTTGTGTGAGAAACGATGGAGCCCGATCTGCTATGCTTGGGCGGTTACTTTGCTTTGGAGAGTCACACCTTTTTACAAATAACCACTCCCGTCTTCCTCTTTTTTGAAGTGAAACATCTCTTCACTCCATCCTGTTTGTGATAAAAGTTTCGGATGACTCTCCTTGGGTTTAGTAGTCACGCTTTGAGTTTTTCGGTTTCCTCGGGATAGAGGAAAGTTTCCTTGGGGCAGAGGAAGAGAAGTGCAAGGAGGAGCAGTTCCTTGCGGCAGAAGGAAGAAAAAGGAA
>JXCR01026733.1:10546-26962 GCA_002079205.1 Phalaenopsis hybrid cultivar
TTTTAATGAAGCTCAAATTAATTATACCACAACTGAGAAAGAGTTATTAGCAATAGTATATGCTTTTGATAAATTCAGATCATATTTATTTGAAACAAAATGTTTTTTGCTTATAGATCATTCTGCTATTAAGTCTTTAATGATAAAGAAGGTTGCAAATCCAAGATTGTTAAGATGGATTCTTCTTATGCAAGAATTTAACATTGAAATAGTAGATAAGAAGGGAGTTGATAATAAAATTGCTGATCATCGTTATAGGCTTGAATTAGAAAAGTCACTCTGTTTTAAAAAAATAAATTAATTAACATTTTCTAGATGAAAAATTGTTCAATATTAATGAGTGGTGTGTTCCATGTTACGCCGACATTGTGAACTTTATTATTAGTGATATTGTACCATATGGTCTGACATACCAAAAGAAGAGAAAATTTTTGTCTGAAGCTAAAACTTATTTTTCGGATGACCCATTTTTATATAAATAAGGAAATGATATAATTATTTAAAGATGTGTGGCTCTAGAAGAAACTTATGAAATTNTGTATGGCTCCTGCTACATTTCAAAGATGTATGACGACTATTTTCTATGATTTTATGAAAAATGGAATTGAAGTTTTTATGGATGATTTTTTAGTGTTTGGAACTTCATTTGAACCATGTTTACAACTTTNGTATGTCTCCTGCTACATTTCAAAGATGTATGACGACTATTTTCTATGATTTTATTGAAAATGGAATTGAAGTTTTTATGGATGATTTTTTAGTGTTTGGAACTTCATTTGAACCATGTTTACAACTTTTATCAAGAATTCTTAAGAATTGTGAAGAAAAAAATTTAGTCTTTAATTGGGAAAAATGTCAATTTATAGTAGCAGGTGAAATTGTAATGGAAGTAGATCCTGCAAAAATTCAAGTGATCAATAATTTACCTCACCCAACAAATGTGAGGGAAGTTAGGAGTTTTTTAGGACAGACTAGATTCTACAAGTGATATATTAAAGACATTTTAAAAATTGCGAAGCTTCTATGTTGTTTACTAAAAAAAGATGTAATTTTTAATTTTGATGAGGAGTTCCTAAAAGATTTTGAGCTATTAANAGGACAGACTAGATTCTACAAGTGATATATTAAAGAAATCTCAAAAATTGCTAAGCTTATATGTTGTTTACTAAAAAAAGATGTAATTTTTAATTTTGATGAGGAGTTCCTAAAAGATTTTGAGCTATTAAAAGAAAAGTTAGTCATTGCGCCAATTATTGTTTCACCAGATTTGGAAAAACCTTTTAAATTGATGTGCAATGCAAGTTATTATGCAAGTAGAGTTGTTTTAGGACAAAAATATGATAATACNATTAGTCATTGCACCAATTATTGTTTCACCAGATTTGGAAATACCTTTTAAATTGATGTGCAATGCAAGTTATTATGCAAGTAGAGTTGTTTTAGGACAAAAATATGATAATACNCAGCTTCCATGGGACGATTCCCCCTAAAAATAATGCTGATATGCGCCGATCAAAATATATTTTCATATTTATTTGCACTCAATCCTATGGACTACATTCTCACTCATGAAATTGAATGTGACTCTTACCTTGTTGTAGAAAGCATAGCCCTTTTGGATCTTATGTTTCCCATTAAATTTTAACATTTGAATTGGCTGGATCAGAAATAAAATGAAGATTAGAGATTGAATCATAAAAATTTATTGACATTTAAAACCTTACAAAACAATATTAATTCTTTGAAAAACCATATCTCATTGTAGGGTGAAGGATAAAGAGGACTACTCAGAATTCATGAGAAGGATACTACAAAACATGAATTTCAGATATAAAAATAGGTTTAAAATAAAAGAAAAGGAAAGATTGCAACTTACTTCACTCTCCTCCTCAAGAAAATCCCTTGAAGTTCCCTTTAACCACTTTCTCTCTTTACAATCACAGTCAATTCCTCTTAGAAATGCAATGAAGAAGAAATCTCTCACTTTTCTTCTCCTATTACACCTCAAGAAGAAAATCCTCTCCAAAACCTAACTCTTCTCTCCAAACTTCTCATGCAAACTCTTCACACCACCACATGCCACACACAAAGGCCCCTCTAAACTTCCCTTTTTGTTTGTGTGTCAGCTATGTCTTCAAAAGAAATAAAAAAATCCCTCCTTTTACACAAGAGGCACACCACTTCACATCAAACAACAAATCTCTTCATCCAAGAGACATATCTCTTCATTCAAGAGCCTTTCCAAAGCATTTAGATACATTGAATCACTTCATGGGGCATTTGAATTACTTGGAGCCATCTAACACCTCTAAAAAATAGTCAATAACCACCATAATTTGTTTTATTTCGTCTTTTGACGCCTGCTCTAGCTCCTCTGGCTCATGTTTATTGTAAATTCACATTATTCACTGGATTTTGGTGCCTGTGGTGCTAATTTGATGCCTCTGAAGCCTCCTCTATGTAAAATGGTGCCTCTGAAGCCAGTTATGGCACCTTCAACACTAGTTCTAGNCTTGTCTTCAAAAGAAATAAAAAAATCCCTCCTTTTACACAAGAGGCACACCTCTTCACATCAAACGACAAATCTCTTCATCCAAGAGACATATCTCTTCATTCAAGAGCCTTTCCAAAGCATTTAGATACATTGAATCACTTCATGGGGCATTTAAATTACTTGGAGCCATCTAGCACCTCTAAAAAATAGTCAATAACCACCATAATTTGTTTTATTTCGTCTTTTGACGCCTGTTCTAGCTCCTCTGGCTCATGTTTATTGGAGATTCACATTATTCACTAAATTTTGGTGCCTGTGGTGCCAATTTGGTGCCTCTGAAGCCTCCTCTATGTAAAATGGTGCCTCTGAAGCCAGTTATGGCACCTTCAACACTAGTTCTAGCTCGTGTGGCGACAGGATGTTGAAAATCTGCATTTTGACTCCAAATTTTTTCCTTTTTGCTCCTTTTTGCTCCAAATATCTAAAATCAATATACCTACAATAAAACATGAATAATAACTTTCTTTAAAGTGCAATATCAGCAAATTTAAGCATAAAATGTATACATAAAATTACACAATTTTTTATGTATCAATAGGTTAGTCCAATTCACTNCTTCCTTTTTGCTCCTTTTTGCTCCAAATATCTAAAATCAATATACCTACAACAAAACATGAATAATAACTTTCCTTAAAGTGCAATATCAACAAATTTAAGCATAAAATGTATACATAAAATTACACAATTTTTTATGTATCAATAGGTTAGTCCAATTCACTGTGTTCCCAAGAATAGATGAGTGTCTGTGACTATTAATGAAAATAATGAGCTAATACCAACAAGATAAGTCACAAGCTGGCAAATATACAATGATTATAAAAAATTAAATCTTGCCATTAGGAAAGATCATTTTCTACTAGTCTTTCTATATCAAACATTGGATAGAAAAATTTTTGTTCTCTGGATGGATATAATGGTTATCACTAATTAAAAAAAGCTCTTGAGGATCAATAGAAATCAACTTTTACTGGTCCTTATGGTACATTTGCTTTTAGAAGAATGCCCTTTTTTTGTATGTCTCCTGCTACATTTCAAAGATGTATGACGACTATTTTCTATGATTTTATTGAAAATGGAATTGAAGTTTTTATGGATGATTTTTTAGTGTTTGGAACTTCATTTGAACCATGTTTACAACTTTCATCAAGAATTCTTAAGAATTGTGAAGAAAAAAATTTAGTCTTTAATTGGGAAAAATGTCAATTTATAGTAGCAGGTGAAATTGTAATGGAAGTAGATCCTGCAAAAATTCAAGTGATCAATAATTTACCTCACCCAACAAATGTGAGGGAAGTTAGGAGTTTTTTAGGACAGACTAGATTCTACAAGTGATATATTAAAGACATTTTAAAAATTGCGAAGCTTCTATGTTGTTTACTAAAAAAAGATGTAATTTTTAATTTTGATGAGGAGTTCCTAAAAGATTTTGAGCTATTAAAAGAAAAGTTAGTCATTGCGCCAATTATTGTTTCACCAGATTTGGAAAAACCTTTTAAATTGATGTGCAATGCAAGTTATTATGCAAGTAGAGTTGTTTTAGGACAAAAATATGATAATACTTTTAAAGTAATTTACTATGTATATAGAAATTTTAATGAAGCTCAAATTAATTATACCACAACTGAGAAAGAGTTATTAGCAATAGTATATGCTTTTGATAAATTCAGATCATATTTATTTGAAACAAAATGTTTTTTGCTTATAGATCATTCTGCTATTAAGTCTTTAATGATAAAGAAGGTTGCAAATCCAAGATTGTTAAGATGGATTCTTCTTATGCAAGAATTTAACATTGAAATAGTAGATAAGAAGGGAGTTGATAATAAAATTGCTGATCATCGTTATAGGCTTGAATTAGAAAAGTCACTCTGTTTTAAAAAAATAAATTAATTAACATTTTCTAGATGAAAAATTGTTCAATATTAATGAGTGGTGTGTTCCATGTTACGCCGACATTGTGAACTTTATTATTAGTGATATTGTACCATATGGTCTGACATACCAAAAGAAGAGAAAATTTTTGTCTGAAGCTAAAACTTATTTTTCGGATGACCCATTTTTATATAAATAAGGAAATGATATAATTATTTAAAGATGTGTGGCTCTAGAAGAAACTTATGAAATTATCCAAAAATTGTCATGATTCTGATTTTGGGGTATATTTTGGTGTTCATAAAACAACATACAAATTTTTGCAATCTGAATTTTATTGGTATATTATCTTTAGAGATGCTATTCCTTATATCCAATCTTGTGATTGATGTCAAAGAGTAGGCAATATTTTTAGAAGAAATGGATGTTCCTCAATTATATGTTGGAAGTGGAGATATTTGATGTTTGGGGATTAGATTTCATGAGACAATTTATACAATCTTTTAAAAAATTTATATATATTGTTAGCAGTAGATTATGTATCCAAATGGATAGAAGTTGTTGCTTTACCTCAATTGTGATGATCAAAGTTTTGCAAATTTTTTAAGAATGAACATTTTTTGAAGATTTAGGATGCTGAGAGTGATCATAACTGATGGGGAAGTCATTTTAGAAATGCAATAATGGAGAAATTAGTAAGAAAATATCATAAAAACCTTTGAATTGCTACTTCTTATCATCCTTAGACAAGTGGTTTGACTAAATTATCCAATCGTGAAATTAAAATAATTTTGAAAAAAAGTTGTGAATCCAACAAAAATGGATTGGTCAATCAAACTTGATTATGCTCTGTGGGCTCAGATGATTGCATATAGAACTCCTACAGGAATCCCCCCATATATGCTAATATTTGGGAAAGCTTGTCATTTAGCAGTTGAACATGAGCATATAGCATATTTGTCTATTAAGGAATTCAATTCTAATTTAAAAAATTCTAGTGAGAGAAGGCTATTACAATTAAATTAGTCTGAAGTGATAAAAATGAATCTTATGAGAGTGCTAAGATATTTAAGGAAAAGATGACGATGTGGCATGATCACAGAATTCATACTAAAAATTTTGAGCAGACCTGTGTTAGAATTGTGTTGTAATGCATATTTGGATGCTAAGCAGACCTGTGCTAAAGTAAGTTCTGAAGCTTAAGCACCAACACTGGGCGCTTAAGTGCGATAGTTTCAAGAACATGTAGAATTAATTTTTTAGAAATATTAAACCTGGTTTAGTGGCTGTAAATGGGGTTTAGTGGTTTTTGAACATGAGTAGTGGGTGTAGGCTTCGTCCAAGGCCTATAAATAGCATGGGAATGAAGAGAATTTTTACCCCCACTTTAAATTTTCATCCTGAAGTTCAAGTGATAAGAAAAGAGTGAGTGAACTCAGAAAAATATCTTCTTGGGAGATTGAAATGTAGAAGAAAGAAGAAGCCATTAAAAAGAAGTTTGTGAGTCAAAGTGCGCAAGAGTTATACAATAGATTAATAGTCGTTAGTATAGAAGGAGTAGAGGAGAAGATTACAAAGATTGAGGCTGACATACCATCAATCAAAGAAAAAGTGAATGAGTGTAACACACATTTGGAGCATATGATATGTCAACTAAAAATGCAATTTAGCCATACAAGTCATATTGAAGAAGCGTACATGATGAAGTATTTGAAAAACAAGTTGATTAAAGAAAACTCAATAAGAATTCTTCACCACCATCCGTTCTACCAAATCTATATTCTGAATGGCTCGTGATAAATAAGTGAAAGGTCAGGATATTTTCCACCGGAAAGAGAATGTAATTAAGTTTCAGAGTCTAGTTTGTTGGTCTATAGTTAGTGTTTGTTTATTTTATCTATTTTGATGATAAGTTTGTTTTGTATTTGAATTGATGTGTTTAGGAGTTATCTCACCATGAATCTTTGGATTGAAGAAGATGTTTTGTTTGTGAAAGTGTTTGTATTTGTTAAGAAAATTTTAGTTGTATTTTTTTTGAAAAAAAATTTAATGAAAGTGTTTGCTGGTGTGAAAAATTATGCATTATTCAATGTTGAATCGAAATTGTGAAAATTGGTGAATTTTGAGAAAAAGTAGAATAGATGGGGCAGAAAATAGTTATTAAGATTTCTATAACCAATTAGGGGTGGATGCCTTAGGGAAAATGTGCATTTAACTTAAAAATTAAAAATATCCAAAATTATGGACTGGCACCTAAGTGCCAGAACCCCACGCTTAAGCGCTGGTTACCTGAGGGGTAGGCGCCTAAGCGTCAAACTAGTTGCGCCTAAGCTCCAGTTCATTTAAACAAGTTTGTTAATGGTTAATGGTGAAAAATTGAACAAAAAATCACCATTTTTTCCCCTCGACGCTGTCTTCTTTCTCTAGCGTTCGTGATTTTGGATCTAGAGCATCTCTAAAGTTGAAGATTTCCTGATGGAATTGAGCCAAATTTGTTAGATTTCATCTTATCAAGGTGAGAGCTTCACTTCTATCTAGAAATTTTTAATTTTCACAATATAGTTGGAGTACATTGTTGAATTATCCGAAAATCACTATTTATGGTGAAAATTTAAGAAAAATCTATGAAAAACATAAGGAAATGATAGTTTAAGCTTTTTGAATCTAAGTTTAGTGATTTAAACTTGAGGTTAAAATTTATTGTGAATTTTATGTGATTTTTAGAAAAGGCACAAATAATGAAGAGGAGTAAGGGGAAGTATACTTTTGATTAAAGCAAAATTGTTAGTTCAAAGCTCAGAATCGATATGTAAATACAATGCAATTGAGAAAATTGATTCTTGGGTGGTGTTTTAAAAATTTGGGCCGAGTTGTGGAAGATTTGATAGTTTGTCGAAAGTGGGAATGTTATGTTGTTTTTTGTTGTAGCAGTCATTTCTGTAGTTTAGGAGTCTTACGCTAATCTCCCTGAGGTAGAGGAAGATCAGGTTATGGTGAGAGGGAAATCAGTAGCTTTTTCTCTCTAGGAAATAAATTTCTTTTTTTTATTTAAATTATAATTCTACTAATGGAGAGTTAGATGAGATTATTTCTTCATTGATTGCAAGAAGAGGATTGTGGAAAACAACGAATGATATGAAAAGTGAAATTTGCTGCGTCAAAGCTTGATGCCATGACAAAAGCTTCACACTATTTTATTTCAGCTCATCTACTCCCTACATATCNAAAATCTATATTCTGAATGGCTCATGATAAATAAGTGAAAGGTCAGGATATTTTCCACTGGAAAGAGAATGGAATTAAGTTTCAGAGTCTAGTTTGTTGGTCTATAGTTAGTGTTTGTTTGTTTTATCTGTTTTGATGATAAGTTTGTTTTGTATTTGAATTGATGTGTTTAGGAGTTATCTCACCATGAATCTTTGGATTGAAGAAGATGTCTTGTTTGTGAAAGTGTTTGTATTTGTTAAGAAAATTTTAGTTGTATTTTTTTTGAAAAAAAAATTATTGAAAGTGTTTGCTGGCGTGAAAAATTATGCATTATTCAATGTTGAATCGAAATTGTGAAAATTTGTGAATTTAGAGAAAAAGTAGAATAGATGGGGAAGAAAATAGTTATTAATATTTCTATAACCAATTAGGGGAGGATGCCTTAGGGAAAATGTGCATTTAACTTAAAAATTAAAAATATCCAAAATTATGGACTGGCACCTAAGTGCCAGAACCCCACGCTTAAGCGCTGGTTACCTGAGGGGTAGGCGCCTAAGCGTCAAACTAGTTGCGCCTAAGCTCCAGTTCATTTAAACAAGTTTGTTAATGGTTAATGGTGAAAAATTGAACAAAAAATCACCATTTTTTCCCCTCGACGCTGTCTTCTTTCTCTAGCGTTCGTGATTTTGGATCTAGAGCATCTCTAAAGTTGAAGATTTCCTGATGGAATTGAGCCAAATTTGTTAGATTTCATCTTATCAAGGTGAGAACTTCACTTCTATCTAGAAATTTTTAATTTTCACAATATAGTTGGAGTACATTGTTGAATTATCCGAAAATCACTATTTATGGTGAAAATTTAAGAAAAATCTATGAAAAACATAAGGAAATGATAGTTTAAGCTTTTTGAATCTAAGTTTAGTGATTTAAACTTGAGGTTAAAATTTATTGTGAATTTTATGTGATTTTTAGAGAAGGCACAAAAATGGAAGAGGAGTAAGGGGAAGTATACTTTTGATTAAAGCAAAATTGTTAGTTCAAAGCTCAGAATCGATATGTAAATACAATGCAATTGAGAAAATTGATTCCTGGGTGGTGTTTTAAAAATTTGGGCCGAGTTGTGGAAGATTTGATAGTTTGTCGAAAGTGGGAATGTTATGTTGTTTTTTGTTGTAGCAGTCATTTCTGTAGTTTAGGAGTCTTACGCTAATCTCCCTGAGGTAGAGGAAGATCAGGTTATGGTGAGAGGGAAATCAGTAGCTTTTTCTCTCTAGGAAATAAATTTCTTTTTTTTATTTAAATTATAATTCTACTAATGGAGAGTTAGATGAGATTATTTCTTCATTGATTGCAAGAAGAGGATTGTGGAAAACAACGAATGATATAAAAAGTGAAATTTCCTGCGTCAAAGCTTGATGCCATGACAAAAGCTTCACACTATTTTATTTCAGCTCATCTACTCCCTACATATCATCATAGTGAAGTTACAAGAGAGAGAGCAATTCTAAACTTCTGTATTCAGCAGTCAAAGCCGATTGATATTGGATCCTTAATCTATCAGGCTATCACCAGTTCTGTCAGAGCTGCCCCTACTGCTAGATTGGGATTCACATCCTTAATATTTTCTTTATGTGTGCAGACTGGAGGAAGATTTGATAGTTGGGAGAAGATTCTGCAACCATTAAATCATATTACGAGTGTTAATGTGAAATATTTTCTAGGGCATTCTAGATTTAGCTGGAAAGGTGGATTTTCAAGAGGTTTAGATGCTTCAACATCTCATGCTTCCACTTTGCGAGCATCTACATCACAAAGCCAATCGACAGGTGCTGATGCGCAGTCACATTTAATGCAGAAGATGTTAGATAACATCAACTACATTGCAGATAAGGTACTAAATTTAGAGAATTATGTCTGACATATTGATACCTCACACTGAGAATTGTATACGCAAATATTTATGAAGTTGACACCACTTAACGGTGCCAAAAACTCGATGCAGTAAGATTAATAATAAACATGCAAAATAATCCTAACAAAACCTTTTTTATAAATATAATTTATCCCTTAAAACTCTTTCTTAAACTGTTCATTCTCTCCTAAATATCAACGCAAGTATACGTATCGTTCAAGTAATAAAGGGCTCTAATGGAGTCCTAGATATCGATCACACAAGGAATTTAAAAAATTTTAAAGTAAATTATGGAAATTATTTTATAAAAGAAAAGTAAAGTGAAAAAATTGAAAATTGACTACTTAGGTGAATGCTAATTAAAATGCCGATGTAAGATTACAAAAATTAAAGTAAACTAAATATTAAACTTTCAAAAGTAAAATTGCAAAAATTAAACAAAGTTTTTGTTTTGATGGAAAGTTTAAATTTAAGAAAGCATCCTTCCCTTTTATAATGAGTATATGATTTGTGAAGAAATTGAAATCATTTGAAAATATATATAAAAACTATTATGTTTCAAGTATGAGCAATCTTACTCTTTACCCTCTTACGAGTGCTATAAAAACATTGACTAATTCATAGTTCGATCCTTAATTTCGTAGTTAAGCTGGGAGGATACCAGCTGCTACTCCAGAGCTCTCACTAGTCCCTACCCTAAGGGCTGACAATCTAGCATTAGTTTCCAATCAACTTAACCAATTTGGGGGTTTTAATCTGTCTCCTTGAAATCATATCTCATTTAAGAACATATCTCTCTCAAAAAGTTTTAACATTTCAATTGGCTAGATCGAAAAGTACATGAAGATCGGAGTTCAAATCATCACAAATTATTATCATTTAAAACGTATAAAACAAAATCTATTATTCATAAAACCATATCTTCAAAGTAGGGAGAATGACAGAGAAGACTACTAATAATTCATTAGAAGGATAAGATAAAATACGAATTTCATATATAAAAATAAATTTACAAACAAAAGAAATAAAAATACAACTTATCTCACAATCCTTCCCAACCAAATTCCTAGAAGTTCTCTCCAAGCCTTTCTCTCTTTACAATCACTCCCAATTCTCTCTTAAAAATGTAATGAAGAATAAATATATCACCTTTCCTCTCCTCTTACAAACCTAGAAGAAAATCTCCTTTTCTCTCTTTCTAACTCTTACGCCACCCCAAAAAACTTCTCCCTTTGACCCCCACATGCCCACACGAGAAGTCTTCTTCTTTTATTTTGGGCTGCCACCTTTGGAAAAGAATTCAAAATTTTCTTAAAAANCCCTCTTACAAACCTAGAAGAAAATCTCCTTTTCTCTCTTTCTAACTCTCACGTCACCCCAAAAAACTTCTCTCTTTGACCCCCCACATACCCACACGAGAAGTCTTCTTCTTTTATTTTGGGCTGCCACCTTTGGAAAAGAATTCAAAATTTCCTTAAAAAACTCCTCCAAAAGTCAACTCTTTTGAGATCAAAAGATGTGTAATTTGATCTAAGAGTCATATCCCTTCATAAAAGAATCTTTTAAAGTGTCTAGATGCATTGAATTACTTCAAGAGGTGTGTAGAACAAGTGTCCCTTTGAAAATTCACACAAAATTAATCTCGAACCGCCTTAATTTGAAAAAGTCAACTCTGGCACATCATGCACCGATCTGGCGCATGTTGTGCTAGCTCTCTGGATTGTGGCACATCATGTGCCAATCTGGCGCATGATGTGTCTGAATTCAAAATTTGCTCTTTTTACTCCAAATTTTGTCCTTTTTGCAATTTTTTCTCCAAATGCCTAAAAATTACATACATGCAACAAAAACAAAAAAAAATACCCCTCTTTAAAGTGCAATATCACCAAAAATAAGCATAAAATAGGTACTTAAAACAATATATTATTTTGCTGTATCAAACTCCTCTAAGCTTAAATGTTACTTGTCCTCAAGTGACACTTTTATTACATAAAAGCATATGGCTTAAGATAAAGATTAATTTATAACTTCTATACTTTAGTTTAATAAATAGATAACAAAATTTAAGAAAAAACCTTTAATTACTTAGATTCAAGTTCTAAGTCTAGGAATACTTAGTAATCAAATTTAAGATTTTTGTATCTTCATTCATTTTAAGAAGAATTACAGTTTGTCATATTAAAGACAATTAGAACTTTCTTATGAAAAAGAACTTCATTAAAACTCTACTTGGAATGCTAAGAATACTCTAATATAAGTTTAGAAAATGTAATAAAGTTCCTTCCTTAAGTTGATTAAAGTGAAGCCACTTTTTGATTAGGCATCTCTTCACGCTTCTTCTCACTCTCCTTTTTTTTTTCTTTCAGGATCTTTTCAATCCTTTCTTTTCTTTTCTTTTTTCAAGTGAAGATTATTATATCTGGATAGCCTTTAATGATTTTTAACTTCACCATCCTTTTCTTAAAGTCAAAACTTTATACCTTTCTTTACTTTATAATTCATATTATTTTATGATTTTTCATAAAGTCTCATTCCTTTCTTCTTACATGAAACTCTAAAATTCTTAAAACTTCAAAAATACAATTTGCTTTACTTTAAATAGAAAAACATAGTCTTATCCTATCAGACCAAATATTCTTAACTTTAGAATTGACCTTCATTATTAAAAACTCTTTACCTAAATTTACCATAATACTTATAAATAGAAGTATAGACATTTAAAGTTAAATCTTAATATCCCAAGCCATGTTAGATTAATTTTAAAAATATAGTTACTTAAGGACAAATAAATTTTAGTTTCCTCCTTTTTCAAAATAAATTTTTCTTTCCCCCAAACTTAAGTTTATAAATGACTTTAAAAATATTTTAAATATTAAATTTAACATGTGCAAGAAAATTAATAAATGCATTAAAATAAAAACTGACATGTAGAGGATTATTGACTATGAAACCGAACTCTGGTATGCTACAGGTACTACTACATACAGGCTTTAAAGCATTAAATAAAACTTAATATATTCTAGAAAACTTGCTGAGAATTAAAAACATAAATGTAAAAATTGAAAAACTAAACTGTAAATACTAAAAATGCAGAAAAAGTAAAAGTNAACCTGTAGAGGATTATTGACTATGAAACCGAACTCTGGTATGCTGCAGGTACTACTACATCCAGGCTTTAAAGCATTAAATAAAACTTAATATATTCTAGAAAACTTGCTAAGAATTAAAAACATAAATGTAAAAATTGAAAAACTAAACTGTAAATACTAAAAATGCAGAAAAAGTAAAAGTCTACAATTACTATTACAAATTCAGTTCATAACATAACATAAAATGTCTTTTACTAGATTAAGTTTCCAATAAAAGTACATGCTAATACAAAGATAAACAACAAACAGACATCAAAATAATTAAACAAGACTCATAAAACATCAATCTTCATCTCCTTCCTTTTCATCATCTGATTCTTCTTCTTCTTCTTCTTCTTCATGAATAGGAGTATAAGGAGTGAAACTGGGGCAAGTAGGAAAGTCTACATTCAGGTATTTTTAAAATTAATATCATGTTNGAAATTCTCCAATTACTATTACAAATTCAGTTCATAACATAACATAAAATGTCTTTTACTACATTAAGTTTCCAATAAAAGTACATGCTAATACAAACATAAACAACAAACAGACATCAAAATAATTAAACAAGACTCATAAAACATCAATCTTCATCTCCTTCGTTTTCATCATCTGATTCTTCTTCTTCTTCTTCTTCTTCTTCTTCTTCATGAATGGGAGTATAAGGAGTGAAACTGGGGCAAGTAGGAAAGTCTACATTCAGGTATTTTTAAAATTAATATCATGTTGGACTCTCCTATGTTGATATTCATCATTATATGTATTCCTTGCTCCTATCTCTTCTAACTAAGTTTGAATATTTATTATATCCATCTATTGAATCATCAGTTGATCCATAATAGCTTCCAGTGATACAGATTTAGAAGTATATGCCCCTGTAGAAGATTTAGAGGGCTTATCCCTTCTTCCACTTCTAGAATCAACAAATGATTCTACTCTCTAAATCATATGTCTACCAATCGGATTTTGTGGGTGTAAACTTTCTTCATTTCTATGGGATTCTACTCTTGATTTTTCACATTGAGTGAAAATCAAAGTAGGGTATCCCAATCCTCCAACTGTAGAACTACTAGCAATACTTTGAGCATGCTGAACTATAAGTGCACCCACATCTATTGCCTTCATGTTCTAAATGCAATATTTGAGTACAACTCTTTCTTTAGTAACATCAGTCAAATGATTTGTTGACAATAGTCCGGCAAAAATGAAGTGGTGCCAAATTTTTGACTGAATAGTCAGCATAGAAGCAGGGAAGTTAACCATCTTATTATTCTTAATCTTTTATTCCCTCTTCCATCAATCAAAAATAAAATTACTTCCTCCAGTGATGAATTAGTCATCACAAATGCAACGTATTCATCAAAAAATACACTACTAAAACCATAAAAGTATTGATTCGATTAGCAGTAACTTCAACTCATTTAACTCTAACTAGGATATGATCTTCATTAGTTAATCTCAGGTTTGCATAAAACTCACAAACCATCGAGACAATTGCTATGACAGTGAAGTATCAGAATCTTTCCCAATTCCTAACAAGAATTAGTCTTTCAACCTTGCCACCCGGGTTTGCAAATGCTTGCTCTTGGATCATTCTCTCTGTCTCCATTTGAGTATTATAACTATGTTGGTCTTTTAAACTAACAAATCTACGCGTGTCAACGTCCTCAGATTTTCTTCCTCTCTTGACTCGAGGAGACATTTGAAAATTCTATGAAAATCCAAAAATAGTCCAAATAAATTACTAAATCAAAAGTCTAACTCCTTAAAAAAGGTTATTTGGTTAAAAAGTTTTCACCATGAGTTTTCTTCAAGTAATTTCATCAAAAATGCCAATTTTCGGATCTCCCAAGATCCATGGTGAAAATTAAAAATTTCTAAGTTAAAGTGAAGCTCTTACCAAGAGAAGATGAAATCTATAGTTTTTAGCCTTCGAATCATTCTCTTTTGCCCACAATGTGATGCCCTAGACTAAGGTATTGAGGTAGAAGATGACTCAAGTAGAAAAAATGGGGTTTATCCATGCAATTTCACGATTTTCTAGGACATATAGCATGTTCGGATCTTAGGCGCATGATGTGCCAATTAAGGCTCTTTAAGTTGGTGCATCATGCGCCAGTCTGGAGCATCATGTGCTAGAGCTCAAATTCTCGGATTTTTGTTCTTGTGGAAGTCTGCTCTATACCGCTATATGTCAACCTCGATTTGACTCAAATAAACCTTTCTAAGCATATATAAACATCACACTAACACCAAACTTTCACAAACAACACAAAACTCACATTCAAATATAAAATCCATGCTATTACAAACTAACATTTTTCAAGCCAATAAATATCAAATTCAGTGTTCTAAAGCAAACCAACATCCTAACACTAAAATCTAAATATCAAAATTCATAACACAAACATAGATAGTTTTCAATAGAAATGAAATGCAATCTAAAACAACAAATTAAAACAAAAAGTACTACACAAAACATTTCATGTATAAATTAAGATCAAACATCATCTTCACTATCGTCATCCTAGATATCTCCCATTAATTGATAATGCACATGCAGATTGTAGAAGGATCGAAATGAAAATTCATCATTTGAATTTTCCTACTCAATCCAAGCATATTTCTTGAAAATAAGTACCAATCCATCTTCAATACGCCCTCTATGTTCAAAATGTTCCTTCATTCTCCAATCTAGATGATCTAGCATTTCAGTAATATTCCCAATCATGTGCATTAGATTTTATACATCTTTTTCTATCTTCTTGATCCTTCTTGAAAATGTACTCGAGTTGTAGTATGGATGAACATGTGATGAATTCTGAGATCCTTGATCTATCAGTACATTCATATCTTTTTCATCTCCCATTCTAATACAATTACAGTAGACTTCTAGATCCATCGGCTTCCAAGGAAGTAGCTCCAAAATCAATAAGTTTTCAGTTGCAGATCCATTCACAATCAAATACAAAACTGATTTCATAATAATAGCTCCAACANATAATATTCCCAATCATGTGCATTAGATTTTATACATCTTTTTCTATCTTCTTGATCCTTTTTGAAAATGTACTCGAGTTGTAGTATGGATGAACATGTGATGAATTCTGAGATCCTTGATCTATCAGTACATTCATATCTTTTTTCATCTCCCATTCTAATACAATTACAGTAGACTTCTAGATCCATTGGCTTCCAAGGAAGTAGCTCCAACATCAATAAGTTTTCAGTTGCAGATCCATTCACAATCAAATACAAAACTGATTTCATAATAATAGCTCCAACATTAATAGGTTTTATGGTTTGAGTACAATAATTTCAAATGACACTCTCCTTAGTGACGTGATGATCCCGAATTTTTATATGTAAGGATTTATGAAGTTGACACCACTAAAACGCCAAAAACTTGATCCTTACATGANTATTAATAGGTTTTATGGTTTGAATACAATAATTTCAAATGACACTCTCCTTAGTGACGTGATGCTCCCGAATTTTTATATGTAAGGATTTATGAAGTTGACACCACTAAAACGCCAAAAACTTGATCCTTACATGAAAAGTAAGTTGTGTAAAAAATATATATAAATTATAAGGACTGAATAATGGGATTCTACGCAAGTAAACGTATCATTATCAAGTAATAATGGACTTTCTAGTTAAGCCCCAAATATCGATCCTATGGGGAAAGTGTAAGTTAGCAATGATAAATTTTAATAGAAAATTTATAGAAAATCAAA